>OZ026619.1:45935330-45937830 GCA_964020975.1 Hermodice carunculata
AGAGGAAGAGGAAGAGGAAGAGGAAGAGGAAGAGGAAGAGGAAGAGGAAGAGGAAGAAGAAGAAGAAGAAGAAGAAGAAGAAGAAGAAGAAGAAGAAGAAGAAGAAGAAGAAGAAGAAGAAGAAGAAGAAGAAGAAGAAGAAGAAGAAGAAGAAGAAGAAGAAGAAGAAGAAGAAGAAGAAGAAGAAGAAGAAGAAGAAGAAGAAGAAGCCGGCACTAAACCAATATGTCCCCCGGCTTCCACCGGGAGACATAATTTGCAGACGGTCGGCTACGATACTGATTGTTGCCGCTGACGGCCGCAGAACGCCGTCCATCGCCGTCTTCTGCCACATACAAACTCATATCAATCCACGGAGCATTTATTTTTATTTATTATTATTTTGTTGTTAGTAGAAGAACAAATATATGCACTTAGTAAACAAATGTATGCAGTTATGGTTCCAGTGTGAGTGACAAGAAAAGTCAATAGGTATCCACACACATAACGTAGGACTATCTATTACAAACACACACACACACACACACACACACACACACACATACTCTGTGTATAGGTAAATATATATATATATATATATATTTATATATATATATATATATATATATATAGAGAGAGAGAGAGAGAGAGAGAGAGAGAGAGAGAGAGAGAGAGAGAGATCGAGAGATCCTGTATAAATCATTAATCAAGATATCTTTATCAGCATAAATATATTCAATTTTGTCCCGATGACAAGCTGTCTTGAACATAAAATCTGCATACATGCACATGACTGCAGAATAGGGTAATGACTACTGTGAAGTGGTTCTGGACAAAAAAAACAAAAACAAAAAAAAAAAAAAAAAAAAAACAAAAACAAACACAAAAAAAACACAAGTACAGTACCGAACGACTTTTGAATGTTTTGAATTTATTGAAGATCAGTAAAATCAGACACTTCCCGTTACATTCAATAATAATCAATTGAAGGATTGATGCAAAGCACTGTCATGTTTCTTCACTGCTTCAATAAAATATGTTTAAACAAATTGCTTTAATACTTTAAAAAATCAAAGATGAAAGCAACTTTAAAATTTACGGTCATATTTTGAGAAATAGAGAAACTGCATTTAAAGAAACATCTTGTTCATACAGGGAACTATTTTAAACATGAAAGTATTAAAATATTGACACAACCCGAATTTCATTAGAAATAAGGTTCGTATTCACTACAAAAATTGCTTTGCCTTGCGTGTTCAAACGTTTCATATGAATAAATATAATAGTACTTGAACATCATGAACTGTCATGTTTGTACCATTCTGTAGTTTAAAATTTTTACTGACAGCCAAAGAGAAATAAAATTAAATTCCATTTTTGTTATTTTGGTAATAATATCATCATCATTATTATCATCATCATCATCATCATCATCATCATCATCATCATCATCATCATCATCATCATCATCATCAAGGCATAAATCATTGACAATGTCGCAGCTACCAGGTACTACTTATCACTCTGCCTGCAAGGTGATTTAAATTCAACTCTAGTCATACATTTTGTGATGGACTATACATATTATATACTTGAATGGCTCTTACGATAGAGGCCATAATAACCTTAATGAGGGTCTCTTAGCCATGGTAATTTACTCGTTTGGCTTAATTCTTCTACAGTATATGCAACATTTTATTTTCTTGTATAGCATTGTATTTTAAGGCTAAGCAAACCGGATGTGAGTATGAGTCCGAGTTGGAACTTGAATGTGTATATGTTCACTGTGACACGACGCTATGGTCTTGTGTGTTGTTCAACCGGAATATATGATTTAAGCTTAACTTTCATTGTTGGTGACTCTAAAAATAAAAGTCTTTTCTTGGCGTTTTGCAGTCCAATTTCCACTGCAAGCACAAATGTCAAATCACACGGGACTCCCAGTCCCCAAGGGCACATAACGGTATTGATCCTTTGATCACCCCGGGGGAATGATCGTCAATTATTATTTTCCTTTTCATATACACCCATCCTGTAACTGATACTATGTATTCTTCGACAGGATTATGAAAAAGGTCTGGGTAGTGTAATATGCAAGTAATCAAACTCTGAGTGAATCAGCGTTCACATCAAAAAGCCTGGGTATATGTACGAAAGCTTCTGTGAACTACGAAACAATATACTGGGCGATCTTAACCTTCAGAATGAAAGACTTTTATGTTGCGCAGTTTCATTTGGTCACCATGAGAGTGTTTTAGCCCGAACTTATGCTACTGGCTCTTATTTCATGCCATCTATTCTTGATAGGATCATGTGTATCCTTACTGATGCTTTCCTTAGACAAGTCGAAAGAACAATAAGTTTCCTTTAGGTTTTGTAGGGCTAAGGGAAATACGTTTCCCGGAAGATTAGTAGGGTCGTACTAAAATACCTTTCGAGGAGGTTTGGTAGAGTCCAATTTGAAACGAAAATGCCGTCTGAATATGACAAGGGCCTGGGGTCATTTCACATCATTTTCGTC
>OZ026619.1:45940330-45947830 GCA_964020975.1 Hermodice carunculata
CAAAAGGAAATTGATACGTTTATCTGGCGCAGAAATATTCCAAACATTTAAAAGGATGTTATGTATCAAAAGCCAGGTAATTGTGGCTTAAAATGTCCCAATTTTAAAATGAAAGTTAAAACATTGCTTATTACATAGGTTAAATATGTATTGAGGGAACTACAAGCCAAATAGAAACAACGTCATCCAAGAGTTTTTTCCAAGTGTTAAAAAAATCATGATTTGTTCCAAAACCATTGTTCAGTTGGCTCATCTTGGACTGGGATTCCATATTGTAATCCCAAATTCTGAATGCTTGGAAGGTATTCAGGTCTGCTCTCCTTACATTAAGGCATTTTTTTCAGTATGTAGAGAAATGCTCTGGTGTAACAGGAACATTATAGTGCAGAAAAGCCAATGTCTAATAGAAAATGGTATGAAAAAGGTATCAAGTTTATTAATAATATTGTGAATGAAAATGATGAATCTTTCTAATCCTTGTACATATATACATGTATATAATTATTAATTAGAAATTGGATATATATATATATATATATATATATATATATATATACATGTATGTGTGTGTGTGTGTGTGTGTGTGTGTGTGTGTGTGTGTACATATATGTAATTATTAATTAGGAATTTGAGCCAACTTTCTTAGAATATTTACACATTTTCACTGAAATGTTGTATGGATTTAAACTAATTGAGGAAATGCAGTGTACAGATATATATATATTGGATATTACTAGAACATGGGTTACTAGCTGAACCTAATTGCATTCTCTTCAAATAAATTCTGGAATCAACTGTCCACTTTCTTTAACATGTATGCATGGAGTAATTTTGATCCAACCGAAGAAGGCTATATTTGGTCTTCATGAAAACACTGATACAATTGCATCGAATAGTTGTATTTTGTATGGTAATTTATTTATATATATATATATATATATATATATATATATATATATATATATATATATATATATATATATACATATTAAGATACGGCGCTGCAAACATTGATTCTTGCTAATTCCTTGCATTTATAAAACATGAAGATTCCTGTTTTTAGACACATAAGTGTAATTAATGATACACTACAACAGTTTCAATGTAGATTGGAAGCTATCCAGGATGCTGTCAACAACAAATTATCACAACTGCATTGATTTTAAAAACAGTACTCTGGATTAAGCAAGATTGATCTTTATTTTTATTTATTTCTGTCTCTTATATTGTTAAACATGACACTGACAACAGTCTCCTGATGCATACGTGCATGTATGTACATTACATACTTTTGAATAAGAAGAACGAAAAAGAAAAAAAAAGAAAAAAAATGTAGATCTGCCACCTTTGCTGGTAGCAGAAATTGACAGGAAATTCAATTTGCCATTACCACCAGATACCAGTGTTGAAATTTCAAATTTGTGATCAGGAAAGCACCATTACTTTTTGACTCATATCCGCCCTACTACACTCAAAATGATGCCAAAATTTGGACAACATGACAACTTCAGGCTTGCCAAGATATTGAACTAATCAATTTTAAATGCCTCTTGGTAAGGGTACGAAGAACAAAAGTAGATTTTTTCAGAGAAAAGACCTGACTAATTGACCCTCCTTTTTTTTTAATGAAACGTCCTCATCTGCCAGGGGATGTGTGTGCAACTGCATCATGTATCACATGGTCTAGCACAGAGGCAACACGCCATGGGCAATGGCATCACAAGAAATGAGCCTCAACTGCATTTTGTGAATGTTTAATTTTTTTTTTTCAGTTTAACAGTCCTATGGAACCGGAGGAGTCTGGCAACTGGATAACGGAACAAAAGAATTGACCTGCCACACGTTCAACAAGGGGCAAATAGGCAACATTGCAATAATTTAATCATCAGTGTTTTCACTGTGACCTATGTTCATAACAAGTTAGAATTCACACAGGTCCGGTGAATAACAGGAACCCCAAAAGCATACTTGTCTAAACTAAAAGGCTAAAAATAGGCTATGAAAGAAAGCAGTGTTCAAAAGAAATAACCATGACCATTTCTTGCAAACTATATATTATATTATGCATAGTGATTTGCAATAATTTTATCAGTTCCACGCTCCCGTATTTTAATAAGGTGAATGACCAGGACTGTGTTCTTCTCTTAATAAACGGTTATGTCATATATATTTGGTTTGTTAGGAAGAGAATACATTAAATCTTAATGAATAAGTTGAAAATATAACCAATATACTGTGTATGTTAGGCAATGCTACCCCAAGTCCCACGTTTTTAAACATACAAAGGACACACTGATGTTATAAAAAGTTTGTGATGCTAGTGGCTTTTCAACGGGAGATAAAGAAATACAAACTACTTTTCAATAAGCTTGTGTGCCAAGAGGTTGGGTATCAGCGTTGCGAAAGCGACTAAAAAAAAATATTATGCTCATGAAAAAGTGCTGTCCACCTTTGCAATGACAACCGGTAATATGCAATCCAAGCCATCACGGATGATACCAAGAACCGCTGGACCAATGACCGAATCATACCCCCAGAATCTTTAGCAGCATTACCTTTGACGCATTACTGGAAACACAAAAACAAAAACAAAAAACAAAAAATGAAAAACATAAAAAATATCTAGTTCATTACGGGTAGGGTACTGTAATAAATGCTTGTGATGTAGAGACAAAAAACAAAAAACAAAAACAAAACAAAAAACAAAAACAAAAAACAAAAAACAAAAACAAAAACAAAACGAAAAAAATAAAAAAAAACAAAAACAAAAACAAACAAACAAACAAAAACAAACAAACAAAAAAGACAAACAAGGTGGAAGAGGTGACTTTCTACATGGAAGACCTCAGCATGTGTTATAGTGTGCTTTCTGCTAAATGACAGACAGATAAAAGCAGCAAGATATGATACTTTGATAGTTCATGGTAACGAAAGTTCTTCCTTGAATTAAAAATGTCAGGTTTTGCTCATATCTTGCTACTTTGTCTTCACTCATGGCACAAGGGTAAATTTATAGGAAAATAAACCAGACTCATCTAATTTGCCAAAAAGGCCCTCTCATTTGTTAATTATGTATAGATTGCAGCAGGATTAAAGGCAAGTGTATGAGTTGCATTCCTTTTGTCCGTTAATTTACTATGTAATTAAGCACCAGTTCAAATTCAAAACAGTCCTAAGAAATTTTTGCATCTTGCGCGGGAAATCAATGGGTCGGAGGCACACCAAGCAAGAGGTGTACCTATGCAGTCTGACAACTATGCAAACATTAGAAATAATGAATGTGCCACTTGAAGAGTTTTAGTCGTTCAGTTATCCCTCAATGGATTAGGAGGATGGCCAAGTATTGTGCTGATAACAATACACAAAACTCTTGCAAGACAGATTAGTGCAAACTAAATCTTCACCTGCCGTGCGGTGGCTTATTGGGGATATCCATACCCATACCCCGGCATTGCAGTTGCTGGTCCTTGACACGCAGGTCCCATCCTAGATTTTCAGGCATTTGCAAGAAAACACTTGACATTTGGCTGACAGTTAAGCTGTGTAAGAAATTGCCCGGGTGGCCCTACCTATTTCCCTTATCTCTGCGAGGTATGGTCTCAAAATCTAAAAGAGTTCCTTTAATCCATTATTGACATGAATTTGACACTTGAATCAAGGTGCTTAATCCACCAGCATAAAACACTGAGATTCAGGTTACAAACTTACTGGCCAATGCACCAGCCGCAACATGCCTGTTACTTTAACAAAATGTTTTGGGCTTTTTTTTTGGGGGGGGGGGGTGCGTTTGCGGGGAAGGATTAGGAAACAAGCTTAAAGGGTAGTCAAAAATATTGACAATTATTATATTTTTCAATAGGTCAGTCGGGCATTTTAAAAATGTTGAATAATGGGTTGCATTTCCTTTTAAAGGTCCTCTTGGTTGACTATTTGATACATGGGTGCCTCATGCATTGTTCTCATCACACGGTGCGATTAAAAAAATATTGATGTGAAAATAATACTTTTATTCACATGTTTATTTTAAGAATTCATTGGGCCCTCAATCGACGCTTTCCGTTCATTTCCGACACTGTAAGGCGCGAAAGGGTTGTGACGTCACAACCGCAACATCGCTGACCCATAATTTGTTTCTATAATGGGTGTGTAATATTTGACGACGTACTTTACCCCTCACTGGATCTGGTCTATTAAGCAAAGGTCCTTGTTGGAACATGGTGACATTTTTTTTTACCAGTGAGAGAACTGTACACCTCTGGTGTTTTGAAAGTAATATATGCCAGACTCGCATTACCATATGAGTGTTTTGTTTTGTTTTTTTTTTGTTTGTTTGTTTTGTTTTTTTTTTTTTGTTTTTTTTTTTTTTTGTTTGTTTGTTTTGTTTTTTTTTTTTTTTTTTTTTTTTTTTGGTTTTTGTTTTTTGTTTTTTTTTTGTTTTTTTTGTTTTGTTTTTTTTTTTTTTTTTTTTTTGTTTTTTTTGTTTTGTTTTGTTTTGTTTTTGTTTTTGTTTCAGAATAATCATATCAAGCAGCATTTTCGGCTTATTCCCAGCGGCAGTTCTCGAAGATTTATGCAGATATTTAGGACGACCAGGGGTATCCCGTCACCCTATATATTTGATTTCAAACCAAATATTGCGGTACCTTAGAGAAGTGCCTCATACAATGTCTATATATCTGGGGGAATCCCTTCTTGTGACTGAAAAAAAAATACAAAATAGAAAATACACCCCTTGGCTTTCTATTGTTTTTATTTTTATGCTTTAAGGCCTTGTGAGAAATCTTTCTTGTTCTCTCCAGAAGCCAGCGAATTAATGTCTATATATCACTTGGATTCCCGTTGATCCGATTTTGAATGGCCACCCCTTGCATTGGCAAAGCCTGACACCCTGTGTTAATAAAGGTGCAATCTCAACAGTCTCTAAAAGCTACTAAAACCTGTCTGCAAAGGTATTTCTATTCACAAACCATTCAATCATACATCGTTTTCGAAATGAACAAAATTATCCATTCCAGGACTTTAACAATGAAGCACTGTAAAAGCTAAAATGTATTTCAACAGTGTGGAAACAAGGATCGCATCTAACTTTGACATGTCTTCCTCTTGTCTCCTCATAAATGAAATAGGCAAAATACTGTGTAACATTTGTATGAACCCTTTGGCTTGCCATCGCAGCGAGGATTTGGCACATGTTCAACACATGTTCAGGCCATCGGTTGGTAAAATATTTTTTGAATTAAAAATCATAGCGTTTCTATTCCACTACTACAGAAAATAGCCTCTTTCAATTGGAAGGCTTTGATTCTGGCTGACTGGAATTTAAAGCTAGGGCTTGTTAAAATGGCTTATAGACAGAATTGGTTCGAAAGGACATATCCCATGAGGTACACAAAACTTTGTATTTACGTTTTGTCAGTCCCGAAACAAATAATTAAGATGTTAATATTGTGAATTACTGGAGACAAAATTGATCGCTACTTATGCGTAACTTTTACGGTGAGAACTGTCATACGAAAAGGTAAGCATAGATATATACCACATCATTAGACTTTTCAATTAATGCATTCTATTGGAATCTTCAATCTTATATGGATTATATGTAATTCAGCTGCAGCATAGGAAACACACCAGGTTGTCGGTGACCCCTACTCAAGGTGGCAGTTTTTGATATAAATTTTATTATTTTCATCATGATCATTTTATTAACTTTGATTCAAAGATATATTTTTCTGATCAATTACTAAGCATTTATAAATTAGTTCCTATATTAGGATAAAATGGCTAGCTTTCATGGGTAGAAATAATCAGTTTTAAGTGCATTAGCTTGAGGACTACTCCTAAGAATACCTCATATGGGTCTTCTGAAATCTGGATTCATATCTAGACTTTGAATGCTCTTTCTATTTTCAAAATTTTCCATATGTGAAGTCTAAAAGTCTACAACATTTCTGAATTTGAATTTTAGATGACAAACCACGAAACGAATTTGAATTTCTGTGGGGTGTACCAGAATAACAGACACTGTACTCTTTGAAGCAGCCAATTTGGCATTCAGAATGATCCAAGGTATAAACCCTCTTAACAGAGTTCAAGACGCGTCATTTTTCCCATGAAACCATTTAAAAGGAAAGCAATCACAACGAAGGAGATATACATGTACACTGTCGTTTCAGTGATAATGATTCCTGCTACAGCCTGAGAGAGGCCACACGCAGACTCTGTGACAGCACAAAGAGGCGGCTTGATGGTTTCTGTGATTGGGATAATTAGTGCCACCTATTACTTGTGAGGGCATTCCCACACCCACTGCAGGGCTGATTATTTGTACGAACCTAGTAATGTTTAGGATGTAACTGCTCTATTAAACTTAATTTTGTAGGGTTTACCAACGCTGGTTATTCTTTATAGTGAACTGATTTGGGGTTTACCAAGTCATCTTGAACTATTTTCCGTATCGTCAATACTTATGTGTTAAGGCTCAGAGTGATATGAAACCGGTATCAGGCGTCGGTGGCATAGATGTGAATCGATGCAATTAGGGTGGGTTGTTTTAATGCATAAATGAACATATTTTACAGAATTGTCTGTCCTCGGCTGCATCTAACAGAGCCACAATACCATCTGTTTTCGCCACTTTATCTCGTTCTTATACTTATATTCAACTTTTATATACAGGCTTTCTTTTCAAGTGGTGCGCTTTCAGGCTTTATACCACTTTATACCCCGCTCCGTGGGACACTGCCCTCGACGTGTTCGAATCCATTAAAGACAAGGCCTGTTATTGGACTGACCTATTCGTAACTACAGCAAAGCAATTTATCTCATAAAAAGAAGCAACATTAGGCCCAAGGACAAACTTTGGGTAACAACAGACATTAAAAAACTTATGCACCAGCACAACCGTGCCTGGAAAAGATTCAAAAGGCTGTCTAAAATGCTCCATCCTCTCAATCTAGATGCCCGCATTAAGATTGATAAATTTTACCAGTTTTATAAAAAAACAAACGCAACAAAGTTGTCAATTCTCAAGTAGGAAATTATCTCCTTAAAAAAACTGCCAACTCCATCAGCAAGCCACTGGTGAAAATGTTCAACATGTCCCTTCGTGTGTCCAAATTCTCTGATTCCTGGAACCGCTACAACATTTGTTTCCTGTTTAAAAAGTTGAATAACTAAATCAAAAGTAACTATCGTCCCATTCCACTGCTCTGCAATGTTTCAAAAGTATTTGAACGACTGGTTTTCAATGTCCTGTATGAATTCCTGTTAGGTAACAATTCACTCACTGACAAGAACTCCAGTTTTAAAGCAAATGATTTCACGGTCAACCAACTAGTTAGTATTCTCCATAACATCTACAATGAACTCGAAAACTCCAAGGAGGCCATAATGGTGTTCTTAGACATCTCTAAGGCCTTTGATAAGGTATGGCACGTTGGTCTCCTTTTCAAGCTGCAACAGCTTGGCTTATCTTATGGGATCACTAGGTAGATAGACAAT
>OZ026619.1:45952830-46152830 GCA_964020975.1 Hermodice carunculata
GACAAATCTGTCCTATAGCCCCATAAAAAAGTAAATAATCACTCACATCCTCATGACGGCACCGGCAGGCAATCTGTGCTGATTTAACAACTTGCATGTTCAAATGTTTTGTTGTGAGTGACTTGATCCTGTCGAAAAAGAAAATAATATTTCGATGGGATAAACAGTGCATCGCTTGCACAGTATCGGTGAGCGTTTGGTCGATGGGCCAAGATTACCAGGACGGGGAATAGTAAAAATTGTCAACGGGTTTGTGAACCGATCAGAAGACTGGGTTGCAATTAAAGGTACAATAAATGAATTTGTGACCTGGAGAATTGCTCTGGTAAACATTTTTGGCAGTCACAAGTTTAGACCAGTTAAGGTTACAATTTTGTCTTCATTTTTATTGCAAACATTACAAAGTTCTCCTTTTTAGTTTCGGTGGTCCGATCAGTCCTTATAATAAAAGTAATAATAATGATGATGATGATGATGATGATGATGATGATGATGATGATGATGATGATGATGATGATGATGATGATGATTTATTGACTTATAAGGAGGTATATCCACACACAGCGTTCAAGGGTGCCATACATAAAAGTTGTTACACCATGATTAAAATTTCTATCCTTATGATAAAATTGTTCGCATAGAATACACTAGTGAACATATAATACATTAAACTTGTAATATAAACTAAGCACAATGCCTCAGTACATTTACATCTGGTGGATTTGAGTTCATTCGTCTAGTCCCCAAACATCATCAACCTGATGAACATTAAGTGCAAGCTAAAGTAAACAGGTGGGTTTTCAAAGCCTCATTTAATGACTGAATGGTAGGTTTGGTCCTTATATGTCAGGGTAATGGGTGCCATAGATGGGAACCAACAACACAAAAGGCACGTTCACCAGCGCGAATTCTAGTTCGAGGGACCACCACCAAGGTCTTGTCAGATGGGCGATGTTGTCTCACTGATCTGTACGGAGTTATTCAAATAGCAGCATACGAGGATGCGGACCCAGGTAGTGATTTGTAGACCATTACAGTATTTTAAAGTTGATTCTGAAACAAACAGGTAGCCAGTGTAACTGTTTCAAGACTGGCGTAATATGATTTCACTTAGACGTCTTTGTTACTGTTCTGACTGCTGCATTTTGTAGCAGCTATAGCGTATTTAGTTGGTATTTTGGGTGACGGCACAGACGTGAGTTACAATATTAATAGTCAAGTCTTGATGATATCAGAGCATGTGTCAGTGATGCTGGGGCAGATTCATTCAGGTAGTCTCTAATTCGAATGCTGTTCCAGAGGTGGAAACGAATTCAATTACACATTGAAGAAACCCGCTTGTCTTTGGTCATGGAATTATCCATCATGACACCAAGAATTCTAGATGTGGCTGATGAACCGACTGGAACAGCTCCAACAGATAGTTGACACAGAGATTCTTTATCTTGTTGTTGAGGGCTGCCAGTTACAAGAAATTCAGTTTTTTTATCATTGTATATTAATTTATTTACTGACATCTACAACTGAATTTCAGCAATGTACATTTCAATAGCTTAGAGTGCATTTTAACCGTCTACTTGTATGGTCTAGATTGTCAGGTACAGCTGTCTGTCCTTTGCATGGGAATGATATTGGAGACCATTCATTTCCATAATGCGAGCCAGTAGTTTCGTCTATATTGTAAACACTAAACGCCCCAGCACTAATCCTTGTGGGACACCACAGTTCACTCAAGATATGATGGATGTTATACTATGGAATGTTGCCGCCTGAGTTATATTTGTAAGCAGGACTGAAACCATCAGAAGGCTGCCCCAGCTCTACCTATGCTAGATGAGAGCCTCTTGGGTAGAATGGCGTGATCTACTGTGTCATAGGCAGCAAATAGGTCTAAAAGTACTAAAAGCACAACTTCCTTGTCATCAACTGCCTCTAGAATATCGTCCTGTGCTTTCATTAATGCAGTTTCAATGGAATGGCCTGACCTATAAGCTGATTGATATTCTTCCAGTAAATTGTTCTGGGTCATGTGATTTGTGATGCAACTTTCCTCAATCAGTAAGTTTCGGTACAAAAGGTAAGGTGTAAGAATGGAGGATAATCCTTAAACTCTTAATCCAGTGAAGCTTTCTTCAATATTGGTGAAATGAGAGCCTCCTTCATAATGTCCGCAACACACCCAATGGTAATAGAGGTATTTATAAGTTGATTAATTACCGGAAGAAGTCATTCACAACACAATTTCATCAGGCACGTTGGAATGGGATCGAGTAAGCATGTCTTGGCAGGTGCTGCTTTAATTAATTGCCTCACATCATCCTCTAAAACCTGTGAGAAATCATTGAAGCATTTGGTTCTCCACTGAAAAAAAAATTTTCTTGTGAATTATTTCCATTATAGATTTGATAGATGCATGTGTTTCGCCACTAGAAAACTATTTTCTGGTGAATTATTTCCATTATCGATTTTGATAGATGCGTGTGTTATTTGCGTTAGTTGTGTCAGATAACTTCTAAATTCATGTCAAAAAGCGTATCTTGATTGGGTTTATTGCAGATGTTAGTGTTGATGAAAAGTCCAGATAAAATAGATAGCATTCATCTAGTATGAAACTAAATGGTCTACGTATCCCCAGGTATCAGGTTCTGCACACTTTAGAAGTATTAGTTTTGTAACAGGAGGTCATTAAATCAAGTTCATTTAAAAAAGCTGTGCCCCTACTTTGCAATGTACTTCTAAACAATATTCCAAATAACTAATGCATACTTTTGGAAACTAACCTAAACTCTTCACCGCCAATTTCGACAAAAGGTCAACATATACCGAATTGATACAAGTACACTCGATTCGTATCTTTCAAAACCGATCTTTCATTTCAGTTCAGCACGACTACAGTTGTATAGCCTATAAGAATGGTCCAGATAAATGCGCCGAAAGCAAGAAAGGTTTCTGACTTTGCCTGATCGTAGCTAAACATCATGCAAATATTCTTTTTGAATGAGGTCAATACATGGTTCAAGGACGTGAGAAGTCAAATATTCACCACTGCCTTCAGCCTTGATGGTTGTTGGTGTTCTAAGTTCCAGAGAACCGTATACTGACTGCATTCAAACAATTTAATTGTTGTGTTATATAATTAAGATATTTCCTTATCCTTTTCATTTAAATATTCTATTGATTCATAACTGATAGACCTAAAAACGATACCAGCAGCAGTACTACGAACACGCAGATACTTGCAAGCATTGCAGTAGCAGTGAGCAGGTGAGCCCTAGGTTTCTGCTGGCAGTGTGTGCTGAACCAATTTTGTGCGATTGAAAGGTTTGTATAATGCGTGGTTGTGAATGGGGTCAGTTAAAAGCTGTTGCCACGCAAAAGGATTAATTTGTTCTATTTTAATGAGTCAATAGACTGCCCACAGACCTGCTCACTCTATTGATCACTGGTTAACAGGCATCATGTAGGATGGGGTATCAGCATGTGTATAGTGTATCGCACGTGACATCCCTTTAGCCAATTAAAGTGCCCTGAATATGTCTTGATCATATAATAGCACACAACATCTTTTTTCCTGTTTTTTGTTTGTTTGTTTGTTTTTTCCTTGTCTTTTGTTTTTTTCTTTGTTTTTTTCTTTCTTTTTTTTTTCATTTTGCTTGGTTTTGTTTATTTTATTTTTTTTTTCGCTTTTAAAGCAAACCACTGAATATGCTTCCTTTACTTCACAGGGATTGAGTTCTATGATTGACAACAGTTTGCCAAATAAATTATTTGGTGCTTGATTTACCAAGGATTTTTTTCATTATACTGTACAAATATTTGTATATCAGAATGCCAAGAGCCTTGTGATGTTATTTGAAATGCCACTAGTGTGACACTTATGAGTTCATCTCTATTATCAGTGGTAATAGGTTTTGTGTTTGCCGGCTTTCTAGGCCTGAACCTACCTGGTATTTATATGGCACAATACCATACAAATGCTTATTATTTTTCTCATGAGAAATGCCCCATCCCAACTGAAGAACTATGAATATCTTAATTTGGGGGACTAAAGTGAAATTTGAACCAAGCACAAAAATCTATTGACAATCATTAGTCTGGACATAGAATCAATTAATTCAAAATGTTTGTAGAAAGTTTAGCCTCGATACAAGTTTATTTTTAATAGTTTAATATGTATGCAAGAGACCTGGCATACTAAGGATTGTGACCTCCAACAATTTGAGCTCCAGCATAATCACGTGTGTTCACAGTGTAGTGACGAATATTCCTAAACGGGTCCGTGTGATCATGAAATAGTTTGTGTTAATGTAAACAAGATAATTACAACACATTTTAACTGAGAAGATCTTTTTATTGGAGTCATAAAAATTGGGCCCTATATTCCACCCCCCCCCCCGCCTTCCCAAAGGGAACAATAGTCATATTTCTGCAGGACATTGTGCCTGTAATTAACAATATTGATAACTAAAGCAATAAGCTTGTGTCAGCTGCGGATCTTAACATATATCTACTAAAAGTATATAACAAGGCAAATATCAAGAATTCTATGACATCATCACTAGACGTAACATGCTTCCTAATATTGCATTACCTACCAGGCTACCAAAAAAATGCCACTCTAATCGGTTACACTGTAGTAAAAACGCGAAAGCGTGTAACCCCCGAGAAACTGTTATCCCAGTGTACAATTTTTTTGAGCACATGGCATCAATTTCAGCCATTGACTTTTGTGTAGATGAAAAGCATAGTTAAGGAAAAACAATTTAGAGCCTCCATAGGAAACGCTTATTATGATTTCATTGAGAAGTAAAATTATACAGACTGGGAATCAGTTTTGAAGACTATGGACGCTAACTTTTAAGTCGCATATAATCAGAAATTTGCCACAAAAATAATTTTAAAAAAGACAATTTTTTTGACCAACACTTTCCCTTAAAAAGAAAACAAAGTACAGATACAAAAATCAACATAGATAACTCAAGATATTCTAAGTAAAACAAAATATAAGGAAATTTCATATAAAAAGTTCAGTCTATCACTCCTAAAAATAAGAGACATGATGATCTCCCTAGAAGAGTGCAAGATCAATGTGGTGAATTCCACTTTCTGATTAGAATAGCAAAATTTACCATATGCCAGAACGTATCAAGTGCAACAATGATACCAGAAATATATATATGTATATATATATATATAAAACCTGTTAACGATGTCCTGAATAAATACAATGCCAATAAAGAATTTCCTCCGAATTTCAATATTGGTGACAAACAACAGACATAAATCATAAAATTGCATCACAATTTGATGATTCTTCGTCAATATTGGTCCTACACTATCTAGGAAAATAGACACTCATTGTAAAAATATATATATATATATTTTCCAATCACATATAGAAAAAATTAATGTTAATTCTTTTTTCCGTTTGACCTATCTGAGGAAAGAAAAAAAATAATAATATTGAACTAAAACCATGAAAAGTGCTGGGATTGATAATCTGTCTTGAATCGTCCTTAAACTGAGTTCAGGAGCCATAAGTAAACTGCTATTACAAATCAGATAAACAAAATGGCATTGTTCTAACAAATTAAAAATTATGGAAGTATTTTAATTTCAAGAAAAAAAAATGGTCAAAATCACTCAGGTGTTTGAAAAAAAAAAACTATTCATATGCAACTGTTCTGATGTTTCACAAATACCGACCGATTCTGCAACCATCACTATGCATTATGGAAGAATCATTCGACAAACTCCACTGCTCTAGAGGTTGTAACAGATAACATGCAGAAGACGATAGGTAAAAAACGTACAATCGTCCTTAACTTAGATCTGCCGAATACCTTAGGCACTGTGGATCATAATATACTCCTTAAAAGGGTCGAACACAATGGATCTTTAAACACAGAATATCAGTGGTCCAACACCTACTTAAGTAATAGATCTCAGCAGGTGGAAACCGAAAACATTAGATCATCAAGTCGGTAAATCACAAATGAGTTCCCCAATGATCCATACGTTGCCCTCTCTTATCTACGTAAATTATCTAGCCACAGCCAGCAATTTCACCATAATCACGTCTGCAGATGATACGAACCTATAAACCCTAGTGTGACATTTTGACCAAGAAAAAGTCTCTGAATTTTCATGATCAGTCAGATGAATAAAGATATAACTACGCCAGGGACTGGGTAGCTGTGGTAAAGTACCATTGAATGTCAATAAGTCCAATTGGTTGATTTCCCATACAAAACAGAAATGCTTACCCCACCCTCACCAAATGCCGAATATACTGATTAACAACAAACCGTTTGACAGGGTTGAAAGTTTTCCATTTAAAGGGCTTATATAGATCAAAACCTCACCCCCAATAAACCTGTAAATTTTAAAGCAAACGTTTTATCACAAGTTTGTGGTATATTTTCAAAACAGAAAAAAAATGCCACCTGACAAAATTTAACAATCGATTTGCAATGCCCTACTGTGATCCCTGCCGGCTTCAGCAGTCCAGAGGGCACATCGTTCTAAATTATGGATCTCTCCAGAACATTCTGTGTGCTATTTTGAAACTTAAAGCTTTGGTTCAATGGAAAGTAGAGGCGTCACATTTTGATAGCATAGAGAGTGAAATAAAGCATCATTACTGTACTTACTATCCAGGACAGTGGACTCATAATGTTCAATGTATTGATTAGCAATATTTATCTGGAAAGGAAAACAAATATTTATCATAAACAAGGGGATTAAATAATCATTTCCAAAAATATGAACAAAATTTGGATTTTTGGTTTTTTGTTTTTTTTTTTTGCTTTTTTTGTTTTTGTTTTTGTTGATAAAATTACTATGAATGTGTTTGGCAGAAAGGATGAAATTCCTGCACCCCCACCCCAGTATCCCTCAAATATAATTTTTGAATAAGGCAGGCGTTGTTGACATTTGGCGCTCAGATCACACCAGGCGCCTTAACCCCCCCCCCCCTCCAAAAAATAAAACCTTTTCTTTCATCCGCACCATTATGGAAGCCGAATTATATCATCTCAACATTACCTTATATACGAGGGGCTTTCAATTTTGTTGGCAACTGACTAATTCAAAGCAAGCAATATTTTCTTTATGCTTTAATGCTTTTAAGGGCAACCGTTCGATGTGGGACTTATATGTTTAATGTGAGTTTATATTTCCTAGGCTGTAAACTTAAGACCTTATTGACCGCAGGCTACATCAGTTCCTCCCACCCCTTTCAAGGGCTCCCTATCAGCAAGCCAGTGTTCCGATTTTATGTATAAAAGATTACATTTGAGTATGTCCTTGACATATTGGTGTCCACTGAGGCTGCATCAGGTGACTTAGACATCCAGTCATCTGGTATAATGTAGAGTATTTAGTTTTTCCCTTTGTACTGATGACGGTATGGTATATAAGGTATATGGCTTCAGAAGACGTTATATATCGTATTCTTTTCTCACTGATGTCATTGTTTTTTCAGGAATGTAGAGCTACTTTTCTGGGCGACAAAACAATTGTAAAAATTAAGAAAAAAAAAAAAACGAACAAACAAACAAACATCTTTTCCATAAGTTCTGTGGCAAAACCATCCTTGTTTTGAAAGCTTATTTTTGTCCTTAACAATTTAATTCACTTTCAACCTGAATCCGTTGATTTACAAGGTAAAGCAACTGCCAAATGACGTTCTTGCCTTGTATCATTTTTACCCGATACATTGTGGTCGAGGAAACGTTCAGACATTCCTTTCCCATCATTCATAATGTGTGAAGGTTTCTACTTCATCTAAATAGACATTCCATAATGCCCCCCCCCCCCCACGACACACACACACACACACCTCACCATTCGTTTCATTGTGTGACTGTGCAGTTTCAGGTTTTTAGAGGACGTCCTACACATATGTGATGTTGAACAAAATTTCTTTTAGTATAGGAAGTAATTCGCTTAGCACGTCTTCCCTCTTTTTCATAATACAATACGAATGTAAACTGCGTCAATTTGTTTTCTTGTTGCGCACTGAGCCATAAATGCATGATGGCCTGATGGGGCATATCGGAAATTTAAATTTGATTATTTACTGCCCACAAATATTTACCCAAAATAGAGAAGCACAAGACAAGCTTTAAAACCAAGCATCACAAAGACTTGAGCGGGACTAAACGCTAGCATGAAGTAGTTTCATACTTAATTGGGTTATGAAAAGGTCTTTAACGACAAAAAGTGCCAATAACGATTTGCACGGAGTAATGCCAGTTTTCTCATGAAGCAAGACACATTTTATCGAGATGTAGCAGCTTGGCTGTTTTCGTAGCACAAAGAGATATCACTGCATCAAATCGATAATTATATGCCCATGGGATTTATTGCTGTGTCTGTTTCGTTTTTCTTCAGATTTCAATGTTATGTTTATCAGGAAAATGTCCAAACCTTGGCATCATCTGCAAATACATGAAAGATGAGGATTCTATAAAGTTCATTTCATTGCTAAAACGTGATCCGGGAAGCAGTAGCACATGATGTGGCCAGAATGGATGCTTGCCTTCTTTAAACCTGGTGTCAGTAGCAGATGACCCATGTTATTGTCAACTATTCTAAATTGTCGAATAACCAAGACATAAGCATTCCTTTTGCTGTCAAGAGAATGCCGTATGCTGCTAGGATGTCAATAACTTTCTTTCTGGACAGGATGCAGGATGGTGGCCAATATGACAAACTGTGCTAATAGTATGTGCTAAATATGCAGTCTTGCACAAAGGTATGAAGGTGTCACAACCTTTATCGATCTTTAATTCCAAGGGCGACCAATCAGACCTAAAACAAAAACTTCCAAACATATCTGATTCTGACTGTCAGAATCGTGTCAACTACTACTATATATTCCTCAAAAACACATTATTTAGATACCAGGCAACATATAGGATTAGCCATATTTCAGACTAGAAGAGTGCATATAGTACAGTATAGAACACTATATAGTATAGGTATAAAAGATTGAAAGAACTTATGCTGCAACAGTCAAGTTTATATTGCAGCAATATGGCACTAGTCTGTGTGACAGGTAGAGCAATGGTAAGAAGTCACCATACATAAAATGCGGAAAATATCTCTTAGATATATAAAATGTAGAATCAGTCGTTTCATGTTTTTTATGTTTATAGAAACTTTTGACAAAAATAGGTAATTCATGGCACAGATGAGATCTAGCTTTCATTTTTTCGATTATAACCACTCTTACAGCAATTCAGCTGCACATTTTACTGTGATTGTCAAAGACATTGTTTGTCCGTTTGGTTCCAAACAGAAGTCTCTCTGGTTTTGTTCACGTTTACAATGTCCACACTTCAATATAGTCCAATAATGACACAGGCTATGTAAAATTATGCAGGTATCCACTTTTTCACAGTCGCAAAAGAGCCATAAAGCCCAGTTCTTTTATTATGATCGGTTCTCTTGTAGCGGCACTATAACACTACTAATGCTTTCGTACATGTTTCGTTACAGGACTAAATTGCGTCTCATTGAATGCCTGCTTTCAAATATCCTGCTGCTAAATTCATCATATAATTTGATGAACAATATCTCATGCCTCAGCCCTCTGTTTTCCAATATTGGAACCCAGAACACACGCTTTTTCTCTGCTATTCAGGACTACAAATGTTCCTGCCTCTGCTGCTGTATATTAGAAGGAGGTACAATCTGTGGCCTGCTCTGTCTCAGCACTCCGTTGACCATGGTGCATAATTGGCAGCTTGTCTATAAATATCTCCCACATCCCCACTCCAATATAAAGAATGGATGGAGTTGGTGTGTTATGAGTAAAGCTTCAAGGTCCCTTGCTAATCCACTGTCCAAGGCCTGTCAATTAAATATGATAGAATAATTCTTCACCGGAAGTTAATTTACTTGCCATCTCGAGAGTCGCGTAATGTGAGCCACCTATGCATGTACTCTCAGTACTTGTAGGAAACATTCATCAAGAACTGGTCTTTAACATTGATTTAAGATAGCCATACAAAACCTAAAATTCTGAATTGTGCACGATCACGTTGGCGAAACATAATCATGGATACAACCGTGAGAGCAGTCAATGGACTGTTCAGTGGCTCTACCCCCTTCAGACTTCAGCTTATATCTCGAGGGTTCCGATGTGCTTTTCAGTCCGTGGGTGTCTCGCACTTTCACAAACAAAGTCCTCACGGTCACACAAAGAATTATGTACATGCTAGTTTAGCACATTCATTCGAAAAATGCATGGGTAAAACCTGGATTACGATGCTTTTCTAATTTAATTCTATGTCTGAAGGTGAATGGGTGTTTGATAATACGTGACTCGTGACGTTGAATAACTACGACGATTGTCACCTTCTAGAGTGACATTCAAAGGAAGGAACTCACTTTGGGTCACAGGACCTTAACATTCTTAAAAGCAAAATGTGACGCTCCTGCATCAGTGACGTATTGAATTAACACCTGGACAAAATCAAACGAAGGCGTGGGGTGTTTGATAATACGTGACACGTGACGTTGAATAACTACGACGATAGTAAACAAGCACGACACACAGGATTAACGTTGAAAGCATGTCTAGGGCAATGGATGACCATGCATTTAAACATAAAATAAACAAAATCTTACGAGTATTGACAGTAATTTAGTATTTTTTCTCACAAGGGATAGTTGTTGGTGCCGAAAATTACCAGGTCACGAGTGATTTTTCCCACATATAGTAACTCACCCTCAGCCAAGTAAGATTCTCCTCATCCATTGCGAAGGGAAACGAGACAATGCATAACAGTGATATGGGTATTGGGTCAATTGACATAATTAAACTAATCAACTAAAATCTCATAATTTTATACCTGTTTAGAAATTGTTTTTGCGTTCCTAAGTTCTACGAAGAACACTAGGGTTTCCTTACGAGGGCACTCTTTAAGCCCAAGACAATTTGGGGCTGCTGCAAGTGTTGCCTTTTCGACGCCAATACATTTTGCCAATTATGTACATATCAGCCTTTAAAATCTTGTGCATATGTCTGCAGGAGGAAGTTGTCATGCAGTGCTTTAGGTGCACATGTTCCTGAACCTCAAAACAGAGGTATCCGGGACATTTATACACAGACAGTAAGGAGTCCGCTGCATCTGAGCTTGTGCACCATTGATACTAAGCCAACAGGTTTCCTTGTTGCCTTATGCATGTCTATGACACAAAGAACCCTCAACTGTGCGGGGTTTTTTTTTTTTTTTTTTTTTTTTTTTTTTTTTTTTTTGTTTTGTTTTGTTTTGTTTTGTTTGTTTTTTTGTTTTTGCTTGTTTTGTTTTTCGTTTTTCGTTTTTGTTTTTTGTTTTTGTAATTCTAGTTTCCTTTTTACCTTTTTTTATCTATTTGGTTGTTTTGTTTTGTTGTTTTTTTTTTTTTTTTCGCTTGTTTTGTTTTTCGTTTTTGTTTTTTGTTTTTGTATTTCTAGTTTCCTTTTTTCCTTTTTTATCTATTTGCTTGTTGTGTTTTTTGTTTGTTTTCTTTTTGTTTTTTGTTTGTTTGTTTGTTTGTTTGTTTGTTTTTTTACCACAGGAATGAAAATCTCGAGCCCTATAGCAGGCTTTGAGTAAAAAGGCCTGCATAGACAAGCGTACATGTACATGTCACATCAAGCCTGCAAAGATATACACACGCACACACACACACACACACACACACACACACACACACAATTATATATATATATATACATATTAATTTTACAGGGTTCGCTCTTTCAAAAAATTTGGAACAAATCATTTTCTCCAAAATCAGAGGGCAGATAATCTTCAGACTTTATGCCCATGCACCTACACTGTATGTATTCAAAGGGTACTGGTGCAGTGAGACTGGCACATGCACCTGCATTACAAGAAAAACCGTTTCCTTTTGATAGTTTTGTTACGTCCAGTTGGCCTAAAAGTGTTTGGCATCAAACTATAATAGAGGCTTCAAAAATGCATTTCAAGAATTTTCAATTTGAGTCAACTTATACAGAGTGTCAACAAATTGTCGCAATCATGCCTTAGGATTCAGCCGATCTCCACTGACAAATGTTCAAAATTAATAAGGAGCCGCACGTACAGAACAATCGTTGGCGGCAGACTCAGTTATCCAGAACTTAAAAATGAGCCAAAACTCACTTGCTATTATATTTTCATAAAACATTCCTAAATTTGAAGCCTAATTTATAATAGCATTACAAATAGAAATCATATTTAAAGTGTCAAATGGAAGAATACCAAAAAAAAAAAAAAATTAAATTGAAACATCTTTTAAATTTTGAACTGAAGCCATTATCTAAAATTCAAGATGGCGTTTTGCTGCTAGGAGTGTAATGTTTTATTTTCCATAAGAAAATAATGTTCCCCGTTCTTGAACTTTGTTTATGCTTTGTATTTACTCTGAAGTCCTAGCCTCCATTGTGATTATTCCAGGAATGGATTATTATGGATTTTCTAGTATTTCCTGTTATTTAAAGAACATGTGAGATATATGGTTCCCGTGTGTGCACAACTTGATGCTTAGGTGTGCTTACATTGCTGTGGGAAATGTCATTCTTTTCTGTCAATTGATAAAGAAAGCTCTATATATCAGCTATCAATACACGTCTATTATGATTTACCACAAGAAAATTGTATTTACATAAAACATTTGCATATCATGACTTTTATCATATCTCTTATTACCAGTCTTGTCAAATTCTGATTTCAATTTCGAAGCACTTATCAGGTCTCGGAATACTAAATGGTTGCATCTGTGGTTTGGGCCCGTATATACATTACTTTGTGTTGAAATATATTTGATAAAGTGAATTTTGGATAAAAGTATCGAGGACATAAGATTGTGACAGTAACCGTTTTAACATATGTCTACTAATTCATCAAAAGCTGTTTGAGATCACCCTGAACGACCCACTACGCCTTCTGCCAACTTTTTCTTGATAAAGACTGTTGCATATTTAATAATATTCTGTTACCGTGTGGGTTACTGAACTATTTCGCTCCGTATTTGTTTATACTCATCTTTGTTTTGTCCCATCTGGTCCACGGCCTGTACCATTCTGATATTGACTTATCAATGTTATCTATTTATTTGCCATAGATAAGCAAGCAGAATAAAATGTCGAATATATTCTCTGTTTTAGTGCTATTCTGTTACTATTATGTGGTGACGTACACCCTTATCCACGCTGCAAAGGCGACTTTGTGGATTTTACGTTATGTCATGCAAATATTCTTAGTTTAACATCGGATTAGCTACGATGTATTAGAACTTTTTGGCTAATAGGAGAAATGGATATTAAGTTCTCGCCCCAACTGCATACCTGACTGCCTAGTCTCTCTTCGTGAGGTATGGCGAGATACGCGTTGGTACCTGTGGGGATAAGCGGGATATTACTAATATTTTGGAAATACGGCATACTTCTCAAAGCCATATGAATTTGTTCTTATATATGGCTCGGGAAGTACTAGTAGAATACCAGTTTGGCATTTGTGAACATAGATTTCTCAAAGAATGCTAATTTTGTGAGAAATAAGCATATGCCCTGTGTGTGGCAGTGATGTGACTCGCACATCCACCATGATCGCCAGGCGTCAAACCCGTGCTTTGTGGCGAGAAATTAATATGCATACTGCGTATTCATATGACATTGTTGCTGTATCGGAAATTTTTCTTCCTAACGCGCAATCCAATCACGACATGGGGATCTACGGCTTCTGTCTAATAATCCGACTTGACTGAGCGTCTGGTACAGGAGGGGGAGTGGCTCTCTATACTTCGCGGTCGCTTGTGGTAAAACGCCGTTGCGACCTTGAAGATGTGACATAGAACTTCTGTGGGTCGAACTTCGATTACATAACAATAAGTGTCTCTTAGCGGTGGCATACCGACCTCCATATTCTCCGGGAAGTTTTGGGGACAACTTACACGATAACATACGCAAGCAAAAACATTAGACATAGATAAAGTCACAATTCCTAAACGCAGACCTTACTACAAATCATGGTGTTAAACTCACAAATTTTTGTGCTGTAAATGTATTTACTGCACATGAACCCATGAGAATTACAGAAAACTCAGCAACATGCCTGGACCAAATCATAAATAAGATACCAAATTTTGTTCGTAATATAAATGTAACAGCTCCGAAACCGAACTGTGATGATTGCCTTGTGAGCGCAAGTCTTCTTCTCAGACGTAAGAAATATCCTTCTTACTCAAGATTAGCGTAGGTACGCTGAAAAAGCTGATTTTGACACCTTCAGAGAGAAACTGTTGTATTTTGGAGGCTTGCGAAACTCCGACGACATACTACATACCGCTCCCTGGTACACGTCAGCCCTCTGCACCATCAAGCAAAAGGTAAAGCGAATCCATAAGCGTGCCAGACTCAGACAACAACTCTGGCCATATTTTAGGCAACTAAGAAATAAATATATTGGAGATTTGAGACTCGCTGAAGAACACTTTTACGAGCGCCTGGGAGATTATATCCACAATGCAAACACAAGAGGGAAAAGTTGGTGGCCTACAGTTTTGTTTTTACAAAAGTGAAGCATCTCATATGCCAGCACCGCTACATGGAAATAAAACGGTTACTGACAACGAAGCTAAAGCCCAAATTATAAAAGATTTCTTTTTTCACCAAACCAAAGTTTATGAATCCAATTTTATGCCCCCAGCGTCCCAACCAACTAATCCGATTACATCAGAAACTACCTCAATAAGAAATAACAAATTGTTCGGGGTTCTGAAAAGTTTGGTTACTTCAAAAGCCAATGGTCCAGATGGCATGAGTTCACGCTTCCTCAGAGAAGGTGCCCCCACTATTACAGATTCTATGACAAAACTCTCTAACATTGCTTTTATTAATAGTAAATTCTCAGGAGAATCGAAGAAGGCTAATGTAGTCCCAATTTTTAAAAAGGGATCACTGACCCATTATAATAATTAAAGACCAATATCATTATTAAGTTCCGTAAGCAAATTTTCGACAGAATAGTATTTCAATAGGTGTGTAGCTTTTTCCAAGATAAATTCGCCATATTCAAATCACAGTCCTGATTCATACCGAATGATAGTGCTGTCAATGAAATTGTATTTCTGTATCATCATTTTTGTTAAGCAGTAGATCTTCAGAAGGATGTAACGGTGATATTTTGTGGCGTAAGGAAAGCTTTGGATCTCGTCTATCACCCGGGACTTACACATAAATTTGAAAAAGCGGGAATAAGCGGCCCACTGCTGCAGTGGCTCGGTCATTACTTAGATGGACGTGAGCAAAGAATTGCTGTCCAGGATGCGATATCGCATTGGGAACGAGTCACAACAGGCGTCCCCCAAGGTTCTGTTTTAGGACTGCTTCTTTCCCTGATATATAAAAATGATACATTAGGTATAGTTCGTTCATCCTTTCGGCTCTTTGCTCATGACAACTTTGTTTATGTAAGTGAATGACGCCTTTGCTGCACTCAATGCTCTTAATGCAGACTTGCAGGCAGATACAGGTTGGTCGCGGCAATGGGTTGTGTCCTTCAACCCTGTGAAATCTTGAGTATGGTCATCTCTAAGAGGATCCTTTAAGCTACCCAAAGTCTCTGATCACAAACATTTCAGCTTTACAATTCGCAGTATTCTGTCTTGGTCTAACTATATCAAAAATCTAACAATTAAGGCATTGGAAATGTTGAATATTCTTAAATGTCTGCAGCTTTATCTTAATGGGATATCCTTGGAGATTCATTATCTTTTTCATTCCCAGACCTTTATTGGAGTATGGATCAGTGGTATGGGACAACTGCACGCTGCAGGAGCCTCCACAACTAGAAGACGTCCGATTGGCAGCAGCCATAGTTATTCCTGAAGCCACTTCTAGGACTAGTCATGATGTAATTTATGAAGAAATAGGCTTTGAACCATCATCTCGGTGCCGTACAAAAGCAAGCTGATCTTATTTACAAGATCAGGCATGGTGTAGCTCCTTCATATTTATGGAATCTCATTCCTAACCTGGTCAATGAAAGAAACAGGTACAATGTCAAATTTGTTGCGTATTTCTCGGTTTTTCGAACACGAACAAACCAAACCTATTTAAAACTTCTTTCTTTCCATCGGTTGTTCTATTGTGGAATAACTTGCCTGCTGATGTGCATAACTTCGAAGACCTTACATCTTTTAGGAAAAAATAGACCAGGGGAAAAATAACAAACAAGCTATGCCACAGAGGTGACAGGAGGCTTGCTGTTTTACACGTACGGTTACGTATGGGATGCAGAAAGCTAAACTCCAATCTGTTCCAAAAGGGTCTTATAGACTCCCTTCAGTGTGCCTGTGGAAACGGAAATAAAGATGTTTTTTTCATTATTGTTGCAAGTGTTCCTTCATATAATCCAGAGAAATTCACTTCAGAACAACATTATGTCCTTGGCACCATTCACGCTTTCAGCGTAATTATTTGGGTCCAAAACATGTACCACTGAGCAAAATAAAATTATTTCTGGACGCAGTCCATAACTTTATCAAAACAACATACAGACTGGGAGCTGTGACGTAGCTCATGCTATGGTCAAAATCTTGAACCAAAAAATGTATCGTCTGTCTATATAGCAAAATGGGTGGACTTCATCTCTTTACCCTCTGTCTGTGATGTCTTGTGTCGTTTTTCTTATGCTCGTGTGGCGCCACCACTCTATCTGTTCTCGTCTTGTAGTGTTCTTCCTTTGAGTGAATTGTCTCATAACCCGTGATACGTGACACCTCTTTTAATCTTTTTCATGTGCAAGAGGGATTTATATAGGGCCTTGCCCTGTTTCCCAATTGTATCCATATGGAAATAAAAATATTTTTAAAGCAATTTTTTCCGTTTTTGATGTTTGCCCTATTTTTTTTATTATTTTTTCAAATAATAACAATAATAATACAAAATAAAATTAAATAATTTTCATTAAACAATTTGAGTTAAATTTCGTAACACTTATAGAAATTTGATTATTTTGATAGCTTAACCCTAAAGCATACTTTTAGGATATATATTGTTTATATGATCTAAAATTACAACTCTAAGGTAAGGAAGGTCATGTTAGGAGCAAAGTCTTATTTTCTGTGTAAAATGCTGATAAAGTATACCACGCCCTTATGTTAATACAGGTTTTAGAGTACACTTCAACTACACTGTCCATATTGCGTATATTTGCTATTTTTTCATATTTCCTTCTGTGGCGTATTGACATTGCATCTGTCGATGACGTATCCGAACGAGTAGCCGAAATGTGTTTTTCCGTTGTAAAGAGAGTCTTCAGAGAGTATATCATCATCATCATCATCATCATCATCATCATCATCATCATCATCATCATCATCATCATCATCATCATCATCATCATCATCATCATCATCGTCGTCGTCGTCGTCGTCGTCGTCATTATTGTCATTTTATTATCATTATTATTATTATTATTATTATTATTATTATTATTATTATTATTATTATTATTTCAACTGTGAGTTTCGTGTATAAACTCCCTGCATGGGTTAAACAAACCGCAAAAATAAGAATCTGTAAGCTGAGAATTTATGAATATTTGCAAGTTTGGATTTCCAAACATATATCTTTATAATTGTTAAAATACATTTGAATAGTCATTAAACGATCAGCCTATGTACTTTTTCTCTATGTGTTGCTTCATGCTTAATTAATGGATGCGGTTTTCACAGGAAATTGGTATGTGAAAATATTTTAGGCATTGGCATTTGGATGAAATAATGACTGCATTTAAATTGATTCGTGCTCTGCAGAAAAGTGTCAAATTACCGAATGTGTTGCCTTTGATGGTTTGCCCCCAAAACACCCAAAATTCAAACACGGTTATAGTGGTTTTATGACAGATGTTGATTTTTTCTGCATACGGTAGTACACTAAAGCAAGATCCACTTGATGTAAAAGACATTCTTCTTATGGTACAGATAACCTCACTGCTGATAATTTAGCTTCAGTATGAAGGTCTTTGCCAGGGGGGACCGCACAATATGTGTCATTCGGGCTCTTTAAATGTGCCGATCTCTGTGTTTAAAAGTGCTTGCGGTTTGCTACATTTGTTTTAATGAGACACATTAAATGTGGCTGGGTTTGTGTGTCCCCTGGAAAGGAAAAATCGAAAAACTGTGTTCACTGCATTGTGAATGTATCACGAGTTGAAAAAAGGTTTTATATACTTTATTCATGCGCCTCCGGAAAACAAAGCGTCAATCACTGGTTTGCCATGGAAATTACTGGTAGGCGAGCGAGCCAGGGTCAATTAGATTAATACTTCCGATTGCGATGTTATTCTCTGATCTGACCAGCACCCATGGAGGCGTAAACTAATAAAATTACTGCAAATGCATTGGATTGGCATAGTTATTGCCATATTCTTAATATACGGGACCCAAGAAGAAAATAAAGCTTTTCTGTGCCAACAATGGAGTCAATCACATGTACTCACAAGGACATAAACGTCGGACGGATATTTGACTTGTGCTTACTTCACTGTGGAAAGACACACCTGTTCATGCCTGCTGAAGATATCCCATTAGTTGCTGGATCGCTGCTGTGCCCGTGACATGCTCTCCGACAACCTCATGAAGTACATACCAAAGGTACTCTTTTGGATTGAAGTCGGAGCTTTATGCAGGTCACTCCGATATTTTGATCCCTCCTCCACATATTCTTACTTGGATGCGAACGTGCTTTATTATCTTGGACAGGAAATTTATCTCCAATCGCACCAGCATGCAGTCGTACGAACTGATCCATATATCATTCCTCTATCATATTGCAGTTAAACTGCCCTTGATGATAACAAGTTTTATTTTCCCATTCTAAGAAACCACAGTGGACACCATATCACTTCCTACTCCATATTGGATTACGTTTTAAATTGTGCTTTGCTGGAATATTTCACCAGAGCTTTTCCAAATTCTTGATCTCCCGTCATTAACTGCATATGAACAAAAAATAAATAAAGAAAGAAATAAAGAAAGAAAGAAAGAAAGAAAGAAAGAAGGAAAGAAGGAAGGAAGGAAGGAAGGAAGGAAGGAAGGAAGGGAGGGAGGGAGGAAGGAAGGAAGGAAGGAAGGGAGGAAGGAAAGAAGAAAGAAAGAGAGAAAGAAAGAAAGAAAGAGAGAGAGAGAAAGAAAGAAAGAAAAAAAGAAAGAAAGAAAGAAAGAAAGAAAGAAAGAAAGAAAGAAGTTTCATCGCAAATCATGACATGTTTTCACTGCTTGTGGACACTCCATTGGCGATGCTCTCTGCCCGACGATTCTCACAATGCCTTGCAGTCAGTGATTTTAGGCGAAGAATAAGGTGCCTTCTTCTGAGTTTTTTATGGAGACAATCTTGGCACTTTTTACCTGCTGAGGTACTTTCCCGCACGTGCCGTGGCATGCTCACGTAATTGTTTTGATTAGTGATACCTGGGACATTAAATGAGAACGTCCACCGGCGACCAAAATGCCTACGTTTGAGTGAAATGATCATAACAGATAGCTCAAAATCTGCAGTATGCCACTGATCCCTATTTATTGTACGTACATTAACACCACTGTGTTAAGATATCCATGTTTGCTGGATATCTACCTGTAGCATCATTACAGGTAGATATGCCTTTTTGTGGCTAACCACTGGCGTATACCCTACGTCTTCCATCTTAACAGTGGCATCACAAGCCTTGTAGATAAAGTTGCTATCGCGTTTTGTTAAGAAGAGAGCCCCTTCTGCACAGTTGGAATTAAACTACACGCATACACGTAAAAGATGCTTAGTACTTGCCGTATGTTTGATGTAGATGGATTACCTTTGTTACCATGATGAATTTATCCAAACCCAAACTGGATTCATCATACATGGAAATGTTCATCCTAAGTAAAGTTACATGCTAGACCTAATGGGCAAACCCTACGGGGGCCCAAATTAAAAATTTACATTTTGCCGGATTAATTATAAGGTAACCATAAGTTCAGGCAATCGAACCAAATAAAACATGTTTGTGATGCTAAGATTGCTTATTGAATATTCATCAGATTTGTCTGATTCAAATGGCATTCCTATCACTTAATTAAATCCCTTTTGTAACGTGTAGAACATACTGAAACACTGTGATAAAGTTTATGTTTTGAAATTTATCTTTGTATGGTAAGTAATACAATTCTTCACAAACATTTAACCACCTTCCAACATGTCCCATTGTGCCACGCGCAAGAACAGAAAACTGGAATGCATTCTTCTCGAAGCATGTCAAATTGGATGCCAATAGATCTTCTAACGTTTCACCCTCCCCCTCTCACCACATGACGGTTTGATGGGGACTCAGCCTTGTTCAGCATGCATACTGCCCCTTGCCAGGTAATGACGCAGACAGACAGGCAAACATGACATGCATACAGACAAACAGACAGACAGACAGACAGACAGACAGACAGACAGACAGACAGAAAGGCAGACAGACAGATAGATAGACAGACAAACAGACAGACAGAGACAGAAAGATGATTACATCATAAACCTACGAAATACTCTTGAAAATCACGAGGCATGGAATTCCCTACAGTATATCGAACAACTGTTGCCAATGTTTGAATCTACTCAAAGTCAAGAGGTGATTTTTGATGCGTTTGTTCTTGTGATTGGGAAAAACCATCTAAGCGGATTGCTGATATTGTGTTGTCAATCTCCTCAATGGAAAGAATGCAGTTAGGTAAAACACTTTACATTCATTTTCATGTCTTTGGCCTAATAGGGCTAGTTTACAGAAATGCCAGACTTTCGTATCGCTCAAGCCAGGGTATATCACACCACTTGTTCGTTTTATATTAACTGCATTTGCTAGGTGCGGAGCAATGCCTGTATGGTACACTTCACGGGCAGACTGAACATTTGAAACATCCTTTGGTGCTACCCCGACCCCTTTTAGCCACCTAATGCAATTTATCTGCTTATCATGCCTTAAGGTAAATGTTTGCTACTTGGTTGTCCTAACGCAATGATATGACAGTATAACACCAACTAATTAGGAGCACTTTACGCGACTATCTGTTAATCATGACTGCTGTAAAGTGGGGTTAAAGAGAGTCAGGGAAGAAAGCATTTCATAAGTTTGGTAGAGTTTTGTTTGCATGACAATACCTTTCTCTCTACTCATATGTCTCCTTTTGTGCAGCAGTTGAAAACTTGATTTCATTCAGGGTAAGAATGTTGCCAATTCTCCAGAATGTTGAATTAGCCATGTATCTATTAGACACATAGGTAAGCGATTAGCTATTTCTGTGATAAATAGTGTACATCTGAAACTATACAGGGCCAAAACCACGGAACACCAGCATTTTCTTTGGTTTTACTCTTTCCGTCAACTGACTTTTTTTGTTGTTGTTTTTTTATTCAGTATTTGTTTTGTCTGCTTGCTTTTTTTTTTTTTTTTTTGGCAATGTGACCTATTCAGCTCCAAATTCTTAACTAGTAGCATGCACACTTGGTTTCAATAGGCTATGACTGATCACAAATATGCCCTTTGTAACCACACATGGAATCACCCAGATGCCCTGTCAGCTATGGTGAACAAACTGTCGTTGAGATTTGATTAGTTTCTGGGATTGGTGCACTCGGACCTCTGTAATTCGGGTTGTCATTCACTTTCAAATTTAGTGCATTTGAACAAATATCCAGAGCACAATAGACGTAAATCCAGATGTATATCACATACGTCCTCACCCCCATCCCAGATTGTACATTAGTTTATTAATTGTGCCAAAGATAAAAGGCAAACAGTGAAATCAATCCTTTGATTGACCCTGAGGGTGCATCAAAAATCTCAAAAGGCCAAACGAACAGTAGACATAGACCTGCTTGTAGACTCACAGTCTCACAAGTACTACGAAGGCATATTTATTAATGATGTCAAAGCATCATGGAGAGCAGTTAACAGCTAATGACGGACCTCCTTCTTTCAAATTCGTTCGTAAAAGTGCTAGGTTTCAGTGTGGAACCTTTAAAGTCCATGCCGGCCCATTAAAGGTATACTTTGGAATATAAGCCCTGATCTCAGAAGTCTGTAAATATCCAAACTTCACACCGAGAGACTATTTTATGAAACACAAAGGGCCACAATGCAAGAAAATGACTGATGAATGGATTCTTTGAACCTTTGCTCTGAATTTCTTCCAAATGTTTATTAGCTACACTCTCCAAGAAGTGATTAGCTAGATGATCAGTTTGTTGTCCATCCTCAAAGATTACTGGCAAATTACTAGCGACGTTTTCCCAATAAATTGTACCTAAAGGGGTACATAACTACATATGATAGAATGTATTTATAAACAAGAACCTGAGTTACATAATGTTTTTTATTTGATAATATTTTTTCACATAAATGCATTTTTTAATTCAAGTTGGTGGTCTTCACCAAGGTTGTCGACCTTCATTTATAGGTGAGATGCAGTGGTAGTTCTCTTAGCACCTGCCTTTGGGGTCTGAATTAAGATTGGCCAAACGTGAGTGCCTCATCAGACCAAAGATATTCATGTATGAGATCAGTCCTGACAAACCTTTGTTGGCCCTGCAAGGTTAGATGTCACCGACAAAATATCAGATAACCAGTACACTGAAATATGCTTGAACACTCTCTCCTATTTTAACACTTAATCATTGCATTACACATAATATGTGATATATACTTCATGCAACCCTAGTCATTATTATAACTGCATTTTATTTTACACTTTATGATGTAAGGAATCTTCGGGTTCATAGCCAAACCAGAATGAATGATATCTGCATGTTGTTATTCAAAAGTTCCAACCATGTATTACAGAGTGTGCTGGATAACACATTAGTTTCCTGACGGTTCAGCCTACTAGTATGTTTAATGCAGTAACAGTCTCTGTCATACCTGGATACAAACTTGTATGAAAAACAACATGTAGATATCATTCATTCTGGTCTGTCATATGAGTTCGATGATTATTTGCATCATGAAATGTGATATAAGATGTAGTTATAATAAAGAGTAAGGTTACATAAAGTATATATCACATAATATCTTTATTTTCCACTTCTTGAATAGTTTAGGTAAGTACAAAAACCGTTTGTTCATTTTGAGGCAAGTGCCTGCGACAACAACGCACCTACACCCAAAGGGCACAAAAATGTTATCCATGCCTCTGTATTTCGGTTGTGCAAGTGGCTTCATTGTAGTTTATCTAGATATTACGCTTTGGTCTGTGTTTGTTGATTCAGTTTAGCTTCGACAGGAGTTTCTATGTAGATAGACAAGCCATATACATATTATCCAGATATGTGGAATGTAGGTGGCTTTATCCTTTAGGGTCTAAAGGCAGTTTCTTGTGACAGAGATTTTAGAATTCTGGACCCGTTTATAGAATGTGCTTCCTATGGCTCCAGGTCTAGGTTGGATAATGGAAAACTATTGCGAGTCCAGATATTTTTAAAATGAGAAATAACGAACATTCGGCCAATGGTAAAAAAATGTTGGCCTGCCTGCTGGAGAACCAGAGCGTGACAAAATGCAGTTTTCATATAATTAGTCCACTTTTAATGTACTGGTACACCAAGATCTGTATATGCTGTCTTTTGCTCAGGCTAACATCTTGCCCATGTGTCCATTGGGATCTCCAGGTAAAAGGGTGTATAGTAGAGTAGTTATACTACATTTTATTTATTTATTTTTACGCAATCAGGTAGTCATTTTATCGAAACTCTCGAAAGAATTCTCATCTCTGGAAAATGGATGATGATAGCTGCTGCAAAAGGAGGACTATCTGAGAAACGAGTTTAATTTGCATAGCAAATATGGGTGACTATATTAACATGTAAACTGATTTATTAACGCAATTTGGATAGCCTTTTTAACCATGCTTTGAAAAATTTGTGACTGGAATTTCGCCACAATTAAGACAGTAATTCGTCCGTTGTTAATATCATTTACCAATTGAAAAAGCTCTTCATTTTCAGATGTTACCCATACATTATGATTTTCCTTTTGTCTTGTTCATGAAACATTACCCTGTGTGGTCGTATTTTCACATACAATACTTTAAAAGAGCTTAGGAAGATAACACCAACAGTCTTCTGAATCATCAAATGCGGTACTATTTTAAAAAGAATATACATACATACATACTTACACACACACACATACATACATACATACATACATACATACATACATACATACATACATACATGTGTTTATATCCAGTTATTAGACTATCAATTATTCAATTGTGGGCTATAGCTTTAGGGCACGTGTAAATCACGGCATGCAGCTTTGGAGATCCATGGACAGTGGAAGTCACCCGACCCCCTTAACATAATGAAATATAACTTATAAGCCTGGTAGCTGACTATAGATATTTTCATCTGATAGGATATATTTGTCTGATAGGATTTCTTTATAAGTCCTTTCACACGAATTTGTCACAATTTAAACGTAAATGGTGGGCGTAATTCAGACAAAAACCCCTGTGCATGTTCCATTAACCTTTCGCACTGAAAACTGGCAAAAGGCATGGCGATGAATTTTCAAATACCATTAGATTGGCTATTTTTACCCCCGCTTTCCCTTCAGCAGGCGTTACCAGGAAAGGAAATGTAAAGTATTATGTGAAATAAAGCACCCAACTGAATCCATCGGAAGCTGTTGCTCCTTTGCTAATCTAAGAAGAAAGAGGATCAGCAATTTTACGGTCAAGGGAGTTATTGTACAAAGCACAAAAGGCTTATTGGTTGATCACAAGGGGCGTCGAATGACACGTATACCTACAAGTAAACGAAGCTGGCCAGTCGAATTGATTCTGGCACGTTCAGATGTATCTCGCAACACACATACCTTACCATTATGTCCACGCTTATAAACATAGCTCGAAACGGAAGACAATTACTCGTCTCAGCAATTTGTTATCACTTTGCCAAGGGGCTGCCGATGTTTGTGTACTTTCTACAGCAAGCGCAGTCCAGTAATGCGGTAGGTCAGTGAATATGGCATGTGAACATTGTCATCAGTTTGGAAACCCAGCGGTAACATGATTGGACATAAGCACAAGCCGTATTCGACTTCATTTACATGAAGTCAATGATTTCCAAATGCCTATTTGAGCAGGAATTACCAGTCTTCTCGAGAACATGTATCTGAAGCTTTTGTTCAAGCAGTCTCACCGCATTATGATGCACGATACAGCACCTGATCTTCTAACGTACCCCCTTGTATAATATCCCTGAAGTTGGACAGGTGGCATTGAATGCCGTGTTTATTCAACCTTTTTTTGCTACCTCTATTTTTCCAAGGTAACTACGAAGGCACTGAAGACAGTATTTTGTCTATCGGTGCCTTTCACCTGTAATTGAGCCGTAGGTTTAAAGGAAACAAAAACCGCGCTTTCTGAATAAAAGGTTAAGTGGAAAGATAAGCCGCTATTCTTCTCTATTTTTATGACCCAGATATATTGGTTATTCCCCGTTCACATGAACTAAATAACGCAAAAATGCCCTTCGAAGTATTGGACTGGAAATGGATGATAAACAACACAGCTCAGCGAACAGCGTCTGCAAGTTCATGGACACACAAGCTTATTTTCTTCGGATTCGTTACACATAATTTACTTCGTGTAACCTGAAATGCGCATTTAACTTTGAGTCAATGTGTGTTAAAAAAACAAACAAACAAACAAACAAACGCCCATGCACACACGCACACACACACGCGGGCTGCTTCAAGAAAGTAAATCGGCTTCGAGTGAAAGGGCAATAAATAAACAAATAAATAAATAAATAAGTAAATAAATAAATAAGTAAACAACGAGGTAGGCAGGGCAAGAGAGAAACAGACACACACAGACAGAGACAGAGAGAGAGAGAGAGAGAAAGGAAGCGAGAAATTATAAGCGTTATTAGAAAAATGTGAAACTGAAATAGCAAAGTCGCAATCTTAAGAATGGTATCAAGATTCAAAAGCATAGGCCTAAGCATGGAAAAAAACGGGCCACCTTTCCACTAAATTTTCGCTCGGAAAGCATGGATGTTTCAAACTTTAGACTCAAACGGGGTTGAGGAAAGAAACAACAAAGCATGAAATAGAAAGAGTGTCTTTGTAGTTACCTTGGGAAAACTGGTACCAATAAAAGATAAAAAAAAAAAGATAAAAAAAAAAAAAAAAAAAAAAAAACAACACGGCATCCGACTGCACCCACGCCCACTTGAAAGACTAAAATATCAGGGGTTAAGGAAGATCCCATCGTGCTCCGTGCCGTATGATGAGGAAAAACTCCTTCAGCAAATGTTTCAGATGCGTGCTCCCTACAGATCTGGTTGTTCATGCTCAAATAGGCATGTGAGAATCATTGATTTCACGTAAACGAAGACGAATACAGCTCGTTCCCATGTCCAGTCATGTTTGCGATGAATGTCCAAACTGTTTGCATTGTTTTCAGTATTTCCTTATTTGGCAGCCTATGTGATATTATGTGACTTACCGCATCACTGTATTGAGGTTGCCGCGGAAACTACAAAATATCGGAATTTCGTCAGCAAAGTGAAAACAAATTGCTCAGATGAGTAATTGTTTTTCGTTTCGAGTTTCTTTCTTAATGTGGACTTATGAAGTGTGTGTCTTTTACAAGATACTTCTGAATGAAGCAGAATTCATTCGACTGGCAAGATTCATCTGCTTAAATGTATATGTGGTATTTGATGCCTCTTATAATCAACCCCTTAGCGTTGTGTGCCTTGTGGTCCCTTGACATTCAATTACTGATGCTCTTTCCTGTAAGATCATACTATACAAGACGAACAGCTTTGGAAGAATTCAGTTGGTTGCTGTTTTCCACATGACAATCTGCAATTCCCTCATTCTCTTCCCAGTATTCTGCAGGGTGGCCGGAGGTATCCTAAAGGATGATGTTTGAAAATTTATGGTCATGTTGTTAGCTAGTTAAAGTGTGAAAGGTCAATGAAAATACGCGAAATAGGCTGTGGTCGCATTTACGCACACCGTTTTTCTCCAGATTATTACGAATTTGTATTAAAGGACTCGAATTTAAAGAATATTATCATATACAGTGAGCTGTCAGCTCAGGGTGTGATTGGAAGTGTTCCACGCAGACAGTTAACGCTGCCTCAATACCATACTATAAGGGTCACAGATGCAGTTAGACGATGTAAATATCATGATCTTGTGCCAACCTTTCCCACCTATATTTGTTTTGGGTTTTTTTTGTATAATTCCTACCGTTTGGTAAATTATTCAACGGCATCTTCAAAACCCAGATCACGACTTGTTGAAGCATACAAATCGAACTAGCTTAAATGAAGGCGAAGGGAAACATTTAAAACCCCATCAGTCAACAAATCAATCAGAAGATTCCAAACACATTTGCCTGATGCAAAGAATGGACCTACAGAGCCCCAACAGTAAGGCCGACGAAACTATCTATCTATCTATCTATCTATCTATCTATCTATCTATCTATCTATCTATCTATCTATCTATCTATCTATCTATCTATCTATCTATCTATCTATCTATCTATCCATCCATCCATCCATCCATCCATCCATCCATCCATCCATCCATCCATCCATCCATCCATTTATATTCAGTGTCTCCTAGCGGGTACTTTAGGAACTATTTTTCCAACTTTGTAGAGATGATAGCTTCAAGCTCTTGCTGCGCAAATAAAACATTATCATACATGTAAAATCTGTAGAACTTGCCAAATGTAGCTCTAACGCATTTAATCTCTGTATAACTTGTGAGCCTTCGCTTTTTGTATAAATGTTCAAGATTGGAAATATACTATTACGTTCTTAAAACCAATGGATTCCCCATACTTTGAAAGAAAATTAAAAGCAAAAATGAAAAAAAAAAAACAAGTTCAGCTATTTACCGTCCATAAAATATGAATAAGCATTGAAATTGAATTCAGAAAATGAGTACAGTTGATGTTACCTATGTTAGGTATTTGAGCGATAGTAGGAAAATATGATGAACAAAATCAGACAACCTTGAATCAATAATATGTCTAATAAAGCATGTGTTTGTTATAAATTTTAACACGGAAAGACAAATCAAACTTCTAAGCTTTTTCTGTTCTTTTTTTTTTGTTTTTTCGATTTGTACCCACTGTTAGGTCAATAAATTGTAATCCTCACTATATCTGGTGTTTTGTTTAAATCATGTTTAGCGCCACATAGCTGGCATATTAATAAGTATTGCTTTTTAAAGGGAATTTTTCGTGAAGAGCAAGCTAGAATGTTTGTGAATTTCCAACATAGGTTTCTTATTCTTTCATTTAACAGCATGCTTACCAAGGCATCCACCGCCTTGTATTTTGGCACCTAACATGGCCATGGAACAATGCACTGGGACAGTCATTTCGAATTTCAGCAGATGTATTATAGGCAAATGATTAAGTTCTGCATTATTGAAATACACAATTTATATCTTTGCAAAGACCAAACTATAAAGCAACGATGCACATGTTCTATCAAAATATCACGATAAACATGTATTAGGACAAGTAATGAAATCACTCAACTTCTGTGATCAATTAAACAGAGTTTCTATTTGAAGGCCAAAGTACCCACATATGATGATGCTAACCTACCAAAATTGCATGTGTTACCCTTTGGTTTTATAATCTACAAACGTGCTTGACATTGTCTACTCCGTTGCCTTCCGTTCTTATAGTCACGTTTGTATTTGTGTCTTTTTACCCAGGACCACTTCCTAGTAGTCATTACCCTATTCCGTAGTCCGAACTCTTTACTCTCCATAAGTTAACCTGTCCCTGTTTAACCTATGTACATATGGAAGTACTATTGTCCATATGCACACGTTCCTCTGTAAAATTTTGACATAGGCTGCATGGGATCTTTATGAATGTTTGTAATTTCCCAGCAAAGGCAGCAGGATGGTCCTCTGTTTCGCTGCTCCGTAAGTGCCTTTCTCGGTCGAAGTAGCCCGTAGTGAGCAGACGAGTAGCCGGGGTACCAAGCTACAGAGGCACGTGTTGCAGGGCCCCATCCATCCATGAAAATAATGGCAGTTGCACACGTACATGTCTGTACAAAGCCTGTCCACAAGGGCACATTAGAGCGCTACACAGAGCAAGCCTTGTGGCATTCGGTGATTGTAACATGGTATTGGATGGCATGGGACGTAAATTGTTGCCTACTGCATCAGTTGTATGTGCAAAGGTATTCAAATTACCACTTGTAAAAAAAGCCCGCCATTATTTTCGGACCTGTATCCACCATCAGGGCAACCTTCTCCATTCAGCTTTGTCTTTGACGCAGTGGGGCGCCTGGTACTCAGCCATTTGCTGATCCTTATTTTATTGCCTCAGGGCGACCTCTGATACAAGATACTACAGTTACGCTCGCGTTCAAGTTAACAAAAGCCAAACGCACTAACGTTTCCCAAACGTTTTCCAAACACTTTCAGTGTAAATCAAACGTTTTGCAAACGCGTAGCAAACACTTTGCACACACTTTCCAAACGCTTTACAAACACTTTGCCAAACGCTTTCAAACACTTTTCCAAACGATTTCAAACACTTTGCCGAACACGTTTGGTGAAAGCCGAACGTTTTCGAACAATTTTCCAAACGCTTTCAAACACTCTACACTTTGCGCCAAATGTATGTGATACATGTACATAGATGCTCTCATATGCGTTTTCCTGGCATTTGCCGCTGCATTTTACTACTATTTCGGAGTAAATTTATAGGCAATATCATGATCAGATCATGAGTCATGATCTGATCATGATATTGTCTATGGATTTACTCCAAAACAGTTTTTGAAAGATGAAGTATTCATGACTTCTTACAGTAAATGAAGAATTAAGTCTTTAATTAATTTTAGTTGAATTAGACACTTGGGTAACCGTATTTGGATCGTGTTTTATATAAATATCTACAACCTATAATGCTGGATAAGTGCACATTTACATGTAGGTACATCATATATTGCTGGACCTGTTGAAAATACGTTTGGATATTCTTCATCATTAAAATGGAAGTATTTGAAATGCATAGTGTTTGAATGCGTTTGTAAAAGTGTTTGAAATCGCTCGGGTAATTGGTCAACGCGTTTGGAAAGTTTTTGAACGCGTTTGGAGAAGTGTTCCGTAGCTTTGTGAAAGTGTTCGAACATTTTATAAAAGGGTTTGAGATTTCTCCCAAACGCTTTCCAAACGCTTTCCAAATGCTTTCCAAACACTCTCCAAACACATTCCAAACGTTTTCAAACATTTCCAAACACAAGCCAAAGACCAGCAAAACGCGAAAAAGCGTTTGGCTGTTAACTTTTAGCCGGGCGTAACTGTATATCTGGGGCCTACAACTGGTCACTGTTTTTCGTTGTATTTACATTTCCAGGTACTGCTCACTCTGGAAAAGTCCAACTTTATATTGTACATTACATTCATTCGACACACTTACCTTCCCTTAACACTAATCACACATATATTCTGGACGCTACCTCTTCAAAATATCCAATCGGCATGACTGCCATTGTGAAAATAGTGAGTTCCGCACCCAATGCCAATGGTTTGTGAATAAGCATTGGGACGATATTGCCGAGTGGGTACTGGAAGAGGTTTGAAATATATGACACCAAAAATATATATTTTGCAATTATTTCAGAGCATCAATAATGATATAAATGCTGTGGCTGCAATTCACTTTGATATCCGAATCAAGCGTACTTTTGTGAGACTGTGCCGCAACCAATGCATTAATTGCGCGATGTTCAAAATGGCGCTCGAGCGTTCCGTGTCGTATTTGGACTTGTAACAAACGATGATAACTGCTTCAGACACAACCGAGTCGGCAGATGAAAGTTAGGATAGTAAGTCATGTTTTAAATGTATTTCAACGACCGTTTGCTCTGGTAATTCGGAGAACGGACACCACTTGGAACCATGCTGAAAACATGTGGCCACGATTTGCTGTGATTTTCTTTTCCCACAATGCATTGCGCCATGTTTAAATGGGCACTAAATGTACGTGCATTGTGCATATGCCTTCGTGTTGCATTTGGATTTATAACTAACGATAATAACTGCTTCAGCCACTACCGAGCTGGCAGATTAAAGTTTAGATTGTAAGTCATCTTTTAAAAATACGTTGACGACTGTTTGCTCTGGTAAGTCGGAGACATGCAACCTAGCGATACTAGATACCGATACCGCACCCATTGTGGCACTATACGGTTTCCCTGGCCCAAGTTTACCGTCCAAACAAGTTGAAATAAAATGCTGTGTTCGAGTGACTTTTCTGCAAAATAACGGCACACGTTGGCCCTGTTTTATGGAGGTGCGGCGAATAGGAAAGGTCAGAATTAGCTCTTAGGTGTGCATTAGCCCCAATATACAACTGAATGCACAAACATTTAGAGGGCTAGAGCTGTGTATTCTCATTAGTTTTAATGTTAAAGCAACCTTGAATTAACTAGTCACTTATGTAGCTGTGGTTATACGATTTTTGTGAGATCTTTAGTTATGCATTTAGATTTACTGTCTGAAATTTGGTATTTCTATGTGCAGTAGTTTTCAAGTTAATCAGTTGCAAATTACAATGTAAAGTAATGGGAATACACAACCCTAGCCCTCCACTGACTGCAGTGCACTCTTTTAGGCAGGTCATGAACCTTTTGTTATTGCCCTTGCCTATTGTGCAACACCGATTGGCCGGTTGTCTGCTACCTGACGGCCAGCCAAATGCGGCAACCGCTTAGCGAGCGGAACTGAGAAGTTGAAGTCCATGATACTCGTGACTGGTGCAGAGTGGTCGGAATTTGGTCAAAAATGGAAACATAATTGGATAAAGATTCCTATTAAATAGAATTTTGATTCAAAGAATGCAAGCACGTAGATTATTGTACCTTTTTTAAGCGACTGGCAATTAATATTCGTCGCTTACCCAGAGAGCTAGAGTAGTTTCCATATTATCACCCCATGTGCCATTATTTTGACACATTGGATTCAAAGTCATCACTGTAGATCTCGTCTACAGTCTCACACGTACGTAACCATAGGAGCTCACTTGCGCTCGCTATTATTCTGATGTGTAAGCATCAGAATTCCTTCACTTCCTGCAATTTTATAGATCAAAGGAAAGCAGTTCTGCTGCACAATCGAAACTTGTTGGATTGCCCCATATATCAGACCATGTGGGATTGCTTCACATATCAGACCATTGAACACTATTGCCTTAAAACACAGCAACGTTTCATCAATGCTGAGTCCGCTTAAATGGTACCCAATTCACCTGTGCAGAAAAAAACTTCCAAAGTAGTCATGGTACACCAAATCTTGCTTGGACTTGACTGTCCCCACCCCTTTACGGCTGCCCTAACCATACCTAACAAAAGCTACCACCAGAGGTCACGATCAGCAATTCGGAATCCACCAGCATGGTGTTACTGTCAACAAATGACCATTCTTTCGCAGCGTGATGATATCAGGCGCACTATCCCTCAAGCCTTGGTGAGTGTCCCATCACAGGGCACATACAAATACAGTCTGAACGATTTCTACGGCTATCTTTAATTGGCAAAACCTGCCATAGCTTTACCTACACGTATTCCATGTTGCAAGTTTCTACAAAAAATGATGAATTGTGTTCCCATCGTGCACATACGTACAATTACGACAACAGACGTGACAAAGCACGTCCTTCATATGAAAATGACGAACAGAGAAAGGAGACGCTATACCATGTTATCCTGTTGCACCCAGAAAATGTTGTCAAACCAAACCACACTGTCAAGCAGAGAAAAAACTGATATGCTTTTAACGTGTACATATTATTTTTGTATATATAATATTCGGTACAATATCATCACTATAATCTTAAATATAAAAGTATTTTCATTGCCAAATATAAACAGCCATGGCAATTGAAGTTGTTTTTTTTAATGAAATCGACGTTTGCCTACCTAAAAGAAGGCAATCATCAGTCAGGAAAAGGAAGCTGGCTCTTTGTTCGTTCTGAAGAAGTAAGTGGTAAGTCAAATAGCAAGGACTCTGCATGCGTATCACACTTGCACGAATTAAAATGGGCAAATAAACTAGTAAATAACATATATTGCAAATCAATGCTAGTAATAAATAGTGAACAATTACACGGACTAGATAGTGCTATACCTATCTATTGTATTTGTGTCTTTTTGTCCAGAACCACTCCCTAGTAATCATTAACCTATTCCACAGTCTTAAATCTTTAACTCTCCGTAAGCTAACCTGTCACTATTTAACCTATATACATATGGAAGTACTATTGTCCATATTGCACACGTTCATCTGTATCATTTTGATACATGCGGTATTAGCCCATACAGATTAAAACGTCTTCAGTGGGTAACTACTCAGAACATGCTTTGGAGCCTATACTCGTAATATGTCTCTCTGAGTAGCGGCTTCTTGTCTAAGCTAAATATTCAGCAAAGACAACCCACTTAATGATGCATAACTATGAATGTGGCAAATGATGAATCAGCTAAATATGTAAAGTTTTGCATATAAATGCAGTGCTTCATTATGAATGAAGAATGCCCGCCAAACCAAGCATAATTACTTAATTTGTATAGTATAAGTTCAGATAAGAACAATTTGACTTACCCCTGGACCAGTATGTGCCCTTTCTAGCTGGATAGCTTATCTTAGTTAAACCACCTGCCAGTGTATAACTGAAGTAGAAACAAACTGGGGCATTGTATTCAGTCCCGTTGATTGTAAAATAACAGTTGCAAACCAAGGGAAATCATAACAAGGACTGCAACAACGGACATACTGCACCAGAAATGTAAAACAAAACCCCATGATGACATGAACTCCTCACTTTGAAAGTATCCAAACAATATAGCTTTATTTCACTGACAAAACTGCTTCAATGTTATGGGTCAGGTTTGTGGCATTCGGTTAACCTCATATACCGCACTAACTAAAACTGAAATACAAGAAACCACCCTGGGTCCTCTACATCACTTGCAAAGATTCTCTCTCTCTGTCTGTCTGTCTGTCTGTCTGTCTGTCTGTCTGTCTCTCTCTCTCTCTCTCTCTCTCTCTCTCTCTCAACTCAATGGCCTCATACGTGACAACAAATTAAAATTGGAGATCCAGAAGTCACACCAGAGGCACAAAAAACACACCTATACGTTACCTATAAAAAACAACTAGCATTTTTTGATTTTTTAACTTCTTCTACAACACCTAACCTTGTAAATAAAATAGAATGATCACAGATTGCTGTATGCTTACTTCAGTACTTTGGAGTACTTTTCATGCTATAAGCGATTGCACACACGGGGTTCAATAAAAGATGAAATAGGTATCTACTGCGCAGGTAAGTTCTAAAACACAAATTAAATATTGTGTTTAGAAATAAGAAAACTGGGGGCCGGGTGTACTATTTTCAGCTTTCATGACAGCACGGTCTCAATTCATGGACACCGTGCCAATATCCCTGGGGTGCATTGGCCCTAAAAAAATATAAAACATAGACAGTTCATTTACTCTTGGTCAACCCTGCTCGATGTGCTTTTATGTACTCGACATTGTTCATGGCAGTCTATATGCCACAAGAGCAAATTGCAACACTTCATGAATACGGAGTGCACCTCAACATCGGTAGTTAGCGACTGAATACCCTCATTATCGATCAGTCAACCATTTGTTTATCCTCTGTTAACTTTATTCAGTCTCCACAATGATCCCATCTGACCCGATAACCATTTACACACCAACAGGTTAATGTTATTAAACTATTAGATTTGTCGAAATATGTTATACTTTCAAAGAAGTCTTACATTTTTCATGGCATGCACTTACGGGTAAAAAACCTGGATACGCCAGGTTCCTTCGACACCTCAATCTAACATAGGATATACATTTCATCGTTATTTGTCCCGCCCACAGTATCATCAGTGAATAAATGAAGGAAAATTAAACTTACTGAAACATTAAAAGACTAGATTCAAATGTAATTAATTGTTCCGCTCCGTGAAATGCTGCCAAACCACACAACACGTGCTTAGATTTTAGTTTGCACATTCTCGGATATTGTACATCCTGAACTAATCAAGCACTATGCTCAAACCTGTTGTACTTCTGTTCCTGATACCGCTAAATGGCACAACGGTGCGTTTTTACTCTCGAGTCACGTGCCGCCTGTCAAACTGGTTTAGCGCTTCCCAGACGCCAAGCAAATGTACATTTGTTGTAGACTCGACATGAAACTGACCCTAATGGACTCTTGTAAATACTACACCCTATACTCTCCATGATACGGGCAAAGTGTCATTCATCCTTCACACACACACACACACACACACACACACACACACACACACACACACACACACCAGTGTTACTGCATAGGAAGATAAATCCACCTAAGCTTGATTTGTCAGTGTAAATTGGATCCCAAACTAGCTGTATGTGTCTGACGTACAAAGCTTGTCATGATTTTTTTTTATCTTGGAGAAACTCAAAGCAGCGTCGTGGTCGATTGCGTAACAAAGCCAAGGACATGCAGCCAATGCCTATCATGCCCTTTTTTACTTCCATGCAAATTATACTGTTCATGATAAGTTCCATACATTGCTGCATCATCACGGCCCACTTCATGTGTTGAACCAGTTTGCACATCTACATCAACGGTACGTCCTGCACTAGATGGAAACTCCCAGTCATTCCGTGCCGGAGCTAACGTTTCTCAACGTAGCCTAACTTTTAAATGCTGCCCCCCCCCCCCCCCCGACAGTTGTGCTCTAAAGGGAGAGTGATGGTTTAGGACGTTTTTATGCAGGACTGGTAATTATGATATCTGCATATAAGTATAATTTGCAGGTCCCTGATTACACTAAGATACTTAAACTATAAATATATAAAGCTGCCCCTCTCCTGTACTCCCATCTCATGCATCAAGAGTGAGAGAGAGAGAGAGAGAGAGAGAGAGAGAGAGACAGACAGATAGACAGACAGACAGAGAGCGACAGACAGACAGACAGACAGAGAGCGAGAGAGAGAGATAGAGAGAGAGAGAGAGAGAGAGAGAGAGAGAGAGAGAGAGAGAGAGAGAGAGAGAGAGAGAGAGAGAGAGGGTTTGCCATGCCATATCTGTAAAATCATTTGGTCAATTAATGACAAGTTCTTTGTGAAGCATCCATGTTGAACTGCTTAATTTTAACGGAAGCATATACACTTGTATGGCATGTAAATCCATCATCAATTAGTACTGGAAAGCTACTTTTGTGCTTTCTCAAAGTTTGTCTTAATTTTTGATAGTTCAGAAAAGTGTAGGTTTTTTTTTTTTTAATTAGCGAATATTTCACAAAAGTTTTGCACCTTTCCATGCGCGTTGCATATTTTTTGTGACGTATGACGCGAATTGTTTAGTGAGATTATGTTGCAAGTACAGGATAACGCAATTCTAAATCGCACATTTTAAGTGTTTGTGTATGTCTGTTATTGACATATTGAACAAATAACAGATCCACTGCAGACCCTTACACGTAACGTAAATCTAAACGAATTGCCTTCGAATGCAGTCTTCGGCACTTGACAAAATAGCATAACCTAAACTCCCATCAGCTTGGCACCGCTCATTCGGAATGTGACAGTGGGCTGCTAGAATAAAGTTTACTTACATGTTCAAGTCTGGTTCAACTGGATAATTAATTACTAAATATATAGTGCACAATTATATAATCACGAGTAAAGTATGTATATACCAGTAATTGGCATCTGCAATAATTCTTCACAAGATCAGGTACTTAAAAACTAGACACAAACACACGCGCGAGCATATAGTTATGTATATATATTGATATATATATATATATATATATATATATATATATATATATATATATATATATATATATATATGTGTGTGTGTGTGTGTGTGTGTGTGTGTGTGTGTGTGAATATACATCTATGTATGTATTTGTATGTTTGTGATCTGAGTCTACTTTTTTTCATTTGCAATGAAGGAAATTCCTAATTCCTTGATCCGACGTAAAATCTACACGTGCATGTCGCGTGCGTTGCGTGATTATCGACGTCAAATGACGTGTTATATATGTAACGTAATTTTTGTAAAAAAAAAACTAAAAGTAAAACATTTTCGGCGAAGAAGGCCGTGAGCTATGGAAATCTGGTGTTGAGAGCTTTTATTATAAATGAAATAACATAGACACTCTATGTATCTATCTATCTATCTATCTATCTATCTATCTATCTATCTATCTATCTATCTATCTATCGATCTGTCTGTCTGTCTGTCTATCTATCTGTCTGTCTGTCTGCCAGCCTGCCTACTTGTCTGTCTGTCTTTCTATCTATCTATCTATCTATCTATCTATCTATCTATCTATCTATCTATCTATCTATCTATCTATCTATCTATCTATCTATCTATCTATCTATCTATCTATCTATCTATCTATCTATCTATCTATCTTTCTATCTATCTATCTATACATACAAACACACATCATACATACATACATACATACATACATACATACATACATACATGTAACATTCTTTCCTGCATGAACGAATAGAGAAACTTAACACCCCGATGCTTGATATTGTTCATTTATGGGTTTTTATTCGGTCTTCTTGTAAAGTTAGTCTTATGACTCGTTGCTTTACACGTAGTATCGTTTCACAACATTAAGTTCAACTTACTTCAGTTCATTGCCAGACCTATCAAGCTGCCTGACCAAGAAAGGTTTGGAACTTTCCATACATGTTATGTCGTAGCCAACCTATTGCTCCATGGTTCTGGCCGACTTAAATTTAATCTTGTCAAAATTGGCGTTCAGGACTCGCCCCGATCCAGGATATGAAAATAATGCAGGTTTTTTTTTTTTTTTTTTTTTCTACTCTTGTTCACTGCTCAAGATTATAACTTCGAAGGAACATTTTCTAGTTTGCCCCCTAAACGCCACATTATCGGTCGGTTATGTAGACAGTTCTTTCAATGATATTACTTAACATTTTCGGAGATGCATTGCTGTATATTCTCAACTGAACAATTTGGTTACTCTGACATTATGAAAAGATCGTCTTCTGCCCCACCTCTACATGATAAACAGTCAACCACATGGCCCTTCTACCTATCGTGCCTTTGTGTTGGTTCCTATTTGTGTATGGTCTTTTGCACGATCCCTCGTCACAATGTATAACATTTTTCATCTTGGCCCCTGCTTATTGTGCAGAACATAAGTTATTTTGCATGGACGATCCTTCAGAGCCATTGTGTCGTGCATTGCTCTGTGGCAATGATCCTGATTGTGCAAGATGGATCGAAAACCTTTTTTTTTTTTTTTTTTGGAATGCCAATTATTCTACATCGTACTGATTTACACTGCACATTGTAACTCTGTTATCCTGTACACGAATGAACTCGTACCCAGGACACTCTGCTGTATGGAATATTAGAGGACATCTCTTAAATGATTCTGTGCCGATACTAACCACCTTGCTCGCACCATGGCACCCATCTCCTTCCACTCCAAGGATAAACCAGCACCGATCTTTCAGACTTTAATCCTGAGCTTCTACACCTTACAAAATTCATGATCAGTCATATGTGGCGAGCGCGGATGCTCATGAAAAATAAATATCTGAACCTTTGTCCACTTAACTTCTGCCCATTATAATGTGTGCTTTGGTAGACATAGAAATTTTAATGTTTGTTTAAAACCCTAAGATTAAGTACAAGATATTATTTTAACACGTTACTTCTCAAAGATCTCGTTTTATGGCCAAAATACCAAACTCAACAAGCATATTAAATAGAGTTGAATTAAAAGCCCTCTTGTAGCTTGAAATCTGTGAAGTTGGCCAAACTTTCCAATTTTGAAAAGTTTCAGTAACTAGTTTAAAAAACAATTTCAACCTGCTATTTAAATGGTTCTCGTGCCAGGGCAAAAGTTGAATTAAAAGCCCTCTTGTAGCTTGAAATCTATAAAGTTGGCCAAACTTTCCGATTTTGAAAAGTTTTAGTAACTAGTTTAAAAATCAAGTTTAACCTGCTATTTAAATGGTTCTCGTGCCAGACCACATCAGCAAAGTTCCAAATATGTATTTTAAAATAAAGAAAAATCAGTGATTTACAAAACCTTCAATAGCACAAACAAGCATAATCCATTACTTTACACGCTATGGCAAGATGCAGGGTGACGCCGTAACTTAATATTGGTACGCCATTCCTACATGATAACACAATTCTTGCTCTGAAACTGCTTTAAATGTCCGCTTCCTGACGCAAAACTTCAAGTATGATTGTAAAATGAGTTTATACATATTACGCAAACTACATGTGCGTAATTACCAGTAAAAGAGAAAATATTTACGGAACTGAGAGTCTTTGAACGATGATAGAACTTTAAAAGTGGTAACTGGAGTCTGAATGCGTTGCTATGGTAACAATGAATTCGTCGCGATGACTGTCCTTGCTGCTGGCTCGGTATTGCATGGCAGAGGGTTTCTAAAACCTTGATCAAGTCCTGTATAACAACTCTATAACCCAGTCTGTTCGTACCCTTGTCAGCTCGGTTGCAAGGTCGTAACCCAGTCAACTGATAATTGAGTGAACTCGTACCTGGGTCAAGTCGTAACCATGTCAACCCTAACAGTTGCTTGACTTTCTTGCGACGTTCGGCGGTGTAGTCTTTGGATAAACGGAAGGCAAAACGGACCGTCCATGATTAATGAATCAAGGTCAAAGTTTTTGCATGCATCCTATTCAAATAATAACACATTTTAAGATTAAACCGTAACAACTGCAAAACGAACGTGGCACACATTTTGGTCAAATTGTATTTTTGGATGCACTTACAACGCCTTGCCGCCAATCCAAAATATACATAAACCCATTGGTGTCAACCTTACTTCATTTTTTATGTGGTCATAACGACATTTTGTCTGGTGCGGACAACTTTTTATCAGGTCATAACGACATGTCTTTCTGGGCTGGGTAAGACAACATTTTATGTGGTCATAACGATAGAATTTAACAAAGGTAAAAGCATAAACGGGACTGGAAAAGCCGAGTAAAAATTGGTGGTCTCAGTGTGAAATGGTGTCTGTGCGGAAGTGGTGTTAATTGTATATTTTTATGTCTGGGTGCCAACCCATACATATTGGTTTTCCTCCCGTTCTTTAATTCTTTCTTTCTTCCCATGCGTCCAAATTTGTCCGGAGTTCTTATCAACAACTATTGTTTGCAAAACCACCAAAATTGCCATGGTGACTGACCTACCAATGAAATTGTGCACCTGCTTTGGAATAGTTATGATGTTTAAAAGTATGTAAATGAGGGGAAATTTATATTTTAAAAGTTCTATATCTTAAAAAATAGTATAGATAGACACAAAGTTCCAACTTACACATATGGGTTCGAGACCACTAGCAAATCCAATAGTATACAAACAAACCTTTTTGTGTATGCTTAATTCGCCAAATTTCTCCACAATCCACAAGCAGGCCTTTAACTGCTTGTTTAATGCTTGACTTCCATGGAGCTGGGCAGCCATTTTTCATTCGTAATTTATTAGCATGAACCTGTCTCATAAGCAGCCTTCTATCCATGCTAGGTGTATGGTTTGAGGGATTTCGGTCTTGTAGCAAATGTGTGTTTGTGTTGTTGGGGGGGGGGGGGGCTCCCAACAACTGTGTAATGAGGCTTTCAATAAAATATAGAGAACTCTTAATTTTAATGCAAGAACAGATCTGGTCTATGCTGCCACATGTAACAGGCAGGCTAGAGTTCCCACAAATGCTGAAAAGAGCTGTCAGTGGACCATGACTGAGACTGGTGTTCTGGCTAGTCTGTTTTTGCCTGAGGCTATGAGTCTGCTGAGCTAATCAGTCCCAAGGGAACACAGCCTTTGGACTTCTAGACAGAACAAGCCTGTGTGTACCCTCTGTTAAACGCAATAGGAACTGGGCAGGAAAAATGGGCCATGGTTTACTTCCTGGGTGGTCTCTTTAGCTGTGATTTCATTCTACAGTGGCCATGTAATAACTGGCTTTTCCTTGAACTTTATGAGCTAGGCCTGCTGTTCAATGTACAATTCGTATTCCCTTTAAAAATATACTACATGCAGTGTTGGGCTGGCCATAACCATCAAAGTATGGTCTTCCAGTCCTCAATGACTATTTTCACATTTTCAAACCACCAAACTTGCTATAGTGACTGACCTAACCAGGGAAATTGTGAATCTCGTTTGGAATAGTCATGATATTCAGAAGTACACAAACTAGGGGCAATTATAAATGTTTAATCTCCCATCTTGCAAACTATTGCAGATGCTCAAGATTTCAATATGCATATATAGGTTTGTGACACCTGCCAATAATGTTGTATAATTTCAAATCGTGCTAATAACGGCTTTGAAATTTGTTTGTGACACATGCTAATAATGGACAGTTCAAGTTGTATGATTTCAAAGGATGTTAATAAGGGGCTTTGAAAAAATTCCAAGTTGAAAATCTCCAAAACTAGTATACATGCACATAGACATGCCATTCTAACTTCAATTAATAGGTTTGTGCTAGAGCCGCATCCAAATAACCATGAACCAAAGTTGTAGGATTGCAATTTATGCACATTAGGTGAACATGTAAAATGTGAATCTTCAAATCTTCTTTTCTATTAGTGTATTTGCTTTGGTAAATGTACGGCGAATGGGTACAAAAACCAAACAAACAAACAAACAAACAAAAAAGCAAGAAAAACAAAACAGAAAAAAAAACTCTGCTGTTCAACGACATTTATACTACTATGGTAAAACCTAGTCATAAAGCCATCCTGCTTTCTTTGCATGTTCTGGTGTCAGATGATGTCGAATAAATGAGGTAAAGAACAAAAGATTAAGACTTTAAGCCCCTGAAGCTCAGTACGGTGTACAGTGATGGATTCAAATGATTGATTATGAAACAGGCTGATATATGTTTAGAATAAACATGGCAAGCAGCGGAATATGACAGTTACATGCTTGCCTGATTGTATTTTATATATGGTTAATAAAATTATATATTGATTGCATTTTCTTGACTTAGATAATATTAACTTGCATTATTCTCTGACTTCTCCAACAAATTTTGCTGTTAATATCCAAAGGTTGTTACAAATTCTGGCTGCAACAATTTTACAGATTTTACACTGCCCTGTTTTGCTACCTATTTTTTTTTTTTTTTTTTTTTATGCATCATTCTGTTTCAGTATTCACTTTCAGACATTTTAGGCTCGCGCGTTTTCTGCGAGGTTAAACCCCTAGGGGCTACCTGTAACAAGCAATGGCCGACAACAGTTGCAGTGTGCCTAATTGTATTAAAATTTGGTTGAGAAAAATAGTGTTTTGATGACATATTTTGGACTTAAATGGTAATGACTTTTATTCTTTTCTGACCTGCCTTAGTACACATTTACCCAATATCAAAAAAATACTCACACAAGACAGTATTTACTCAAATGTCACAAACCTGACCCATTATGCTGAAACATTGACTCCGGGTGGGCTGCAAAATAGAGCTTGGTTGTTTGGAGATTTTCAAAGTGAGTAGTAGGTGTCATCACGGGCTTTGTTTTACATTTCTGGCGCACGATGTCCATTGCTCCAGTGCCTGTTTGGAGTTCCCTCGGTTTGTACAGGTGGTCTAGCTGCAACTGTTTGTTTTACAATTACTGGGACTGAATATAATTCCCCAATTTGTTTCTACTTCATTTATACAATGACAGTGGGTTTACTTAAGATAAGCTATCCAGCTAGAAAGGGTACATACTGACTCAGGGGTAAGGCAAATTGTTCTTATCTAAACATATACTATACAAATTTAGTAATTATGCTTGTTTTAACAAATATTCTTCATTCATTATGAAGCTCTGCATTAATATTCAAAACTTCACGTATTCAACTATTCGTTATTTGCCACGTTCATGTTTGTTCATTATTATGTGGGTTATCTTTGCTGAATATTTAGCTTAGACAAGAAGCCACTACTCAGACAGACATGTGTACGGGTATAGGCTCCGAAACATGTTTTGATTGGTTACCCGCTGAAGACTCTTTGATATATTTGGAATTATACGGCCTATTTCAAAATTCTACAGAAGAACGTGCGCAATATATGCAATAGTACTTCCATATGTATATTTGTTATAGAGAGTAACAGGTTAGCTTATGGAGAATTGCCCTGTCCTAATCGAACCAGTGGCGATCTTATCTATACATTGAAGTCGCCGTACAGACTGCGTTGCTGGTAATTTATCAAAACTGACGAAGGCCATGTTTACAACAACGACGTACTAAGGTTAAAGTTCTAATGTGTAATCTTTTACCCTTCTTGTATACTTATCAAGGTTTAAATTTTGGTCAACAAACTGGGTCCTTTCTGTCAACTGCCAGCTATAACTGTGCTGTAAACCCATTTATGTTGTACTTTGACAGTGCCGATTTTTTTTCAAAACAGGGTTCCTTCAAGAAAATGCCAGCTTTCAACCGCATCTCGAGTGACGACCTTCTCTTTTCTATTGAGATTACTTCAAGGAGTACCCCGTTCCCATGAATATGGCCACACGTCATGGAAATACTGTTCATACCATTGGCCCTGGTCAGTATCACAAGTGCAGTCTTGGTTGCCTTGACACCCTAACCAACAGCAAGCAACATACGTGACTCAATATATAGTTCAGGTAAAAGAACGTGCACACGAAACTCTTCTTGCTCCTTTAATTTGACTCACGGCTCTCATTTTGAATCACATCATTTTAATTATGTTAATCATATTGATCATGGTATTTATTACGGTGTCAATTATAATTTACAGGCGTTAATTATACTGCTTGTGACACATAAGGTATCCAGTAACATCCACAATTATGGTGCCAGGATTGGTAGCCCCTTTTAATACAGTCTCAGTGACATCACATACGACATATGCCCCCCCCCCCAAAAAAAAAAAAACAACAAAGAAAATAAAATTAAAAATGCGGAGTCTGCAAGGGCAGTCTGGTCCCAAAGTGCTGAGTCACAGATGGCAATATAGTCCCAAAATGCTGAGTCAAATTAGTGCTTTTCAGCAGAACACCCTTACTTGCAGGGCGCAACTTGCGTGTGTGTGTGTGTGTGTGTGTGTGTCTGCGCGCGTTTTCGTTGTTTCCATTACATATTATACACATACTGGTTTAAGGATTCTAAATTAGGGCTGGCTATTTTGATAGCTTACCTCATGCTATTTCTTTATGGAAATTGGACAATTGAAGAAACATCAAGTTTAGTTGGTTTGGATAGTACATTTCAGACAATACCCAAAAGTAGAATGCAGAGGATAAATATCCAGTCTACGAGTTTTGACTATTGGTGTACAAAAGGTGATCGATGAACAAGCCAGTGCTCCCATATGGTATAAAAATCACAGAGCTGAACGTCTTGCATGTACTCATGACGATTGTAATTATTATGCTGATGATACGGTCATTGATACTAGTGCGGTCGGGATATATTGGCAGCTGGCACTTCCTCAAGCGCACTTATGGTTTGCAGGAAACAGGTCTTGTGTACATCAACAGTTTCTCAATTTGGCTGGTGGCAACACAGCATGTTTTATTGTTCTGTATATAAAGTAAAGGATCCAGTCATCAAGCTTATTTCCCCCCAATGGAATGTCTAAGCTTACAAGTGGACCGCAATTTGAGTTAAAACACATTGACTTCATGATATTGATGTGGAATGGTCGGCTGGAAATTATTTTGTTGCAAAGATAAAACTGAATTTTACATCCAAGGCACTAGCACCCAAATAAATGATACAAGCGTATACAACCGCTTAGAGATTATAGTAGTACATCTGGGTTAACACCTAGTATAATGGGCAACTTTATCGTTCATATGATATAGAATCTTGGAATTACAGTAGTTTGGGTAATGCTTATTTCATGGACATCACAGGTTATAACGCCTGGCTAGCAGATAATATACAGTTACCAAGTACAAAGGTGTTAATAGTCCAAGTCCATCTACTTAAGACCTTATGTTTGTTGACCAGTCAGTCCCCCCCCCCCCCCCGAAAGATAGAACTCGAAATTGGATGTGTTGTCGAACAGCTGTAAATTGACTAATTGTGCATTAATCTGCAGCAATATTCCACGTTTTTCTCTTTTTCCAGCGCCGTTGGCCTACTTCCCTTAGTATTACGGCCCTATTTTGAAAAACCTTTAAAGAACATTACCTTCTATGGGCTCAACAAAACTATTGTGGCCTGCACAAGTTTTATTGCTGTCCTATTTGATATTTTGAGGTTTGGTTTTCCTTTTTGTCCTCTTGATGTATGCTGGGTCTCTTTGATGAACATGATTTTCCGTGTTACTCAATACAGACGGAAAATCCTGTGTAAAGCAGCTTTACGCACGTTAAGAAAGGCTTTTACTTGCTTACACAATATTGCAAATTTGATTTGAACCAGCATGTAATGCCAAGTAAAACGGCTGCTTTATTGACAAATTTGCATGTTAGCTCTGTGCTTATAGCCTTGGTTTCAGAGAATGTAGACATTGAGAGTGGCATTTCGTTCTCTACAATGCCATCTGTTTAACACAATAAAAATATTACTTTCTTTTACTCTTGTGCTCCTGGCCAAGGGATGTATTTGAATAATTAAAATAAATGTATATTATGAATTTGAAATGACATGTCTGTCTCTATCATGTCAGTGGGCATAAGTAGAGAATTACGTGCACAAACCTACAAACTACGCGTCTAAGTTCAAACAGAAAATACACTGGCCAAAATACAAAAAAACTGTGAAACAATACCCTGGCTTCATAAAAGGGGGCATATTTCGAGGTTTGTTTTTATCTCATGTCACGTTCTTTCCAGGGCTTATTTATTTGTTTTCTATATGCATAAGCGAAGAAAACCCTTCGAACTCTCTTACAATTTGCACAACGTTGATGTATGTTGATATGAAAACCACAATACAGTCTAATCAGCTTCATTGACGCAAAGCATTCTGGCTGATAGGAAAATTTTATCAACTTGTAAAGATCAGTTGACAGGAACTGGAAGACGTTACATCTTCGTCGGCGAAGCAAACATTCGTTCTAAAAAGTGAATATTACGTGCCTGTTTACCCATCACAAAAGAATGCGTATCGTTTCATCTTCCCGAAAGAATGTAGAAACCATTTTTTATATGTATGGCGTCGAAGCAACAGCTTTATTATCTAAACAAACCAGTATATCCAGAAAAAATATTAGTTAATCGTTTTAACCATTCAACGTTGTTTCTGGTTCTTTATGTTAAGTTAATCGTGGCGTTACATGGGTAAAATATTCAGTTCTGAACTGTAAATATTCATTATTTTATTGTTGAGACGTTCTTACACTGGGGATGCTGGAGTACCGACCACCTGATATTTACAGACACATGCATCAATAGCAGGGGCGCAGACGTCAGATTTCCCCTGTTATAATTATAACATATTAAGATTTTAACATGTATATTTACATAAAGTTTGCTTGTGCCTTTGCTAAAGCCTTAAAGTAAATACATGGGTCTTATTCTAGAGAGTATTGTGTAGTAGCTAATCATATCCCGACTTTCCTTTTACATGGACTCATAAATTTCTTTATGTGACATATTAAAGTAGAAATCAAAACGCATATTTGCATCATTAGCCCAAATGAGGAAGACCTGTGTATGGGGAACTGATAAAAACACGATAGGGGCTTTCAACATAAACAAGCAACAGTCTTTCAACTGTCTATTAGAAGTCCGTCACTAACGCTTAGAATTTTATACACTCAAGTGTCGGTATATGACCCCCTCGCCTGGATATTGTTTTCCAAAAATTATTATTTCGTAGTTGCCACATCAATTCCTTTGAGGCGATCGCCCTATTATTTGTTGTTAAGTGTGCAGTGTCGTCTAATGTTATTGTTCTCCATTAAAAAAATAAAGGCATATATTTTGCACTTTCAGCTCCAAATTCAAACTTGTCCGTCCATGCAAGACCCGAGTTCTTAAGTTTCTGGCTATCAGCGATAAACCATCAGGCCTGTCACCAGTCTTTTGATTTCTTTTTCACATTTATTTATTTATTTATTTATTTATTTTATTTATTTATTTATTTTTTTTTATGTAGCGACCCGAATCTTTTTGATAACATTGTGAATGAAAAAAGATCTTCCGAGTAGAAACTAAAACCCATTAATCCCTAATGTTTTTGCTTAAACTGGAAACATGGACACATAAATGAAAGTGGCCGGAGAATGAAATATAATGGCTGACGCGTATGTTGACGTGTTCTCATAAGTCTTGTCATTTGGCTCTCCAAGACTATCTGGGATAAATGACTTTATTTTTTATAATCTGAACTTCAATTTAGATATCGTGTTGTGCGAAGCAGCCTGTCAGAGCAAAAACATTACTACAAATTAAGAGTTAAATTATTGTAGGAAGGCCACCTGACACTTTCCTGACAAACCGGTCGACATATATTGCCTACTCTGTCTGCATGTTTTTCGTAGACCTTATCAATGGAAGAAAAGGGAATAAGATTGTTACCGGGAGTCAGATCCTGCGCCTGACACGCTCTGGTGCCTGTTAACATGGTGATTTGTGTCGCTCAACTTAGGCGGGTTAGGGTTGAGACATAAGTTACTGTAGCAGAGGTATGGATCGGTGATGTCTGCGTTAATGCCAGTTCGCTTACAATGCAGCTACAGTATTTTCATTAACTTTATAAAGAGATCCAATTACCATGTAAACATGAGACTTGAAACAACAGCACATTAAACGTTCATGTTTGTAATTATACTGCTCACCAACATCAGCATACAAACAAAAGAAACAGTGCCACAATGCCCCTGTCGTTCCGATTAAAAAAAAAACAAAAAACACTCTAGTCTCTCTAAGCTTTATAGCCGATCCAGCTACATGTACTTTCATGTGTAAACCTATAACATATTGTCACGTTTAATTCCAAATTTTGCTCTAGTTTTAATGTTTTGGCCTGGTTTACACGTCACTCTGAAAGATGTCGCACATGTTTTGTCCCGGTCCACTAGGCACTTGAAGCATATAGCACGTTTTTTCATAGTCTAAACGTTACATAGAGACACATTACCCACATATTTTTTCTTTCTTTTCGGTTTCCATGCAAATATCCAGAATAACACTCCACATGTTTCGTTCTAGTTCCCACAGTGATACGCAAGGGTATTTTGTCATGTATCAACATAAAAAGCGAAGACACTTAATTGCTGGTTAAATCATGTTCCCCTAGCGAGCATAGATCAAAGGTTATGCACAGGAAGGCGATAAATCTACAGGCAACATGGCCGAGATATTCCGAAAGGAAATTGAAATTGGCTGTCGTCAAAGTTTTACATCGTTTGCCCTAAAACTCAGATCAATATTTTATCCACGGTGTAATTTTAAACATCATAAAATGCGCAGATGGTCATTTGGCGGCGGCGCCCAAGTGGCGATAAATGTACTGCTTTTACACGAGTATATTTTTATATCTTTTTACTGGTATGTAGAAGGTATAGGTACAGAATGCACTACGATTCCCGATATTCAGCATCATTAGCCACATGGCACACATATATTATAGATCTATATTAAATTTGAAGACTATTTTGCTGTCCGACAGTTATGAGCTCTAGATTCAGCCGATTTGTCGTTCGCACATATGAAGATATTTTCTCCATTTGATTTTCAAATGACCATAAATAAGGAGTTTGATCCGTCCATTCCTTTATTGCTCAATTTGCACCAATGTGTGAAAAGTCAAATATAGATAGATATACGGATAGGTGGGTGGACAGACAGACAGACAGACAGACAGACAGACAGACAGACAGACAGACAGACAGATAGATAGATAGATAGATAGATAGATAGATAGATAGATAGATAGATAGATAGATAGATAGATAAAATTGAAAAATGAAAAGCTACCCACCAGATATGGCTTCGAACCCGGGCTATTTTTTAGACTAAATAACGATCATTTAGGTTTTGAAAACGAGCCTAGTTTTGGCCTTTGAAAATTGATTTTGAAATATTACATTGATGTACTACCCTTAAATTTAGGATTAAGGCATATTTTCTACAATATGAGCTCCTGAAGTAGGCGGGGGGGGGGGGGCTGTTGGTGGCATTTGTTAGAAAATTCTGTTAGTTTACCTATTTATTTGCCTGTTTTTTTATTTATCCGTCAAATATTACGTAATCTTACCTTTTCAATTGTAATTAAACGTTTCTTTATGTTTATTTTTTTATTTTATTTGGTTTTTACTTTTGTTTGTAAGTATGTATGTATTATTGTAATAATAATAATAATAGTAATAACAATAATAACCATTTTTATTATTCTTATTAGTAATACTATTATTATTATTATTATTATTATTATTATTATTATTATTATTATTATTATTATTATTATTATTATTATTATTATTATTATTATTATTATTATTATTATTATTATTATATTCTCGGTGTTATTCAGGTGATAACTCGGAGGCGTCCTTTTTCATTTCTTTCCAATGGATATGTTTAAAATCTAAAATACTATGCATACAAAGGAATAAACACCATCTTATCTTAATTTTACTTCGATTTCGCTGTGAAAGACACAAAAAATGGTCTGACATTTTGTAATGTAATCGACTCTACAATTTTGAAATTATATAACTAGATAAATCAAATTTAAAATTTGTTAATATTAAAAAGGTTGGTGCACGTGCTTGGCTTATATGTCCAGCATATCAGGTACCATATCCATCAAAAGCTCTCGAATATACCGGTGTTTGCAAAATACATGACATTCTGTTTAATTTGTTGGAATTAGACTGTATTGGACTAGGTTAGACGAAACCTGACGAGAAGGGACTTGACTAGACTAAATTTGATTAAAGTCAAATAATATATGAAAAAAAAAAAACTTTTAAGACCAAATGAAAAAAAAAATGTTCGTAATGCTTTTATTACAGTACACATTTGTTGTTTTATCTGCTGTTAATGATCTGCTGAATTTAAATTGTTTTTCTTTTTCCTTAAACTTAAAGAAAGAAAGAAAGAAAGAAAGAAAGAAAGAAAGAAAGAAAGAAAGAAAGAAAGAAAGAAAGAAAGAAAGAAAGAAAGAAAGAAAGAAAGAAAATCAGCTACACGGGCATAGTGATATTTGATATGAGTGATAAATTTGAACCTTGGAGTACTGAGTCAGGCATGCGGAGTTGTGTTATCGCAGTCATTATATAACTCTAATTGGCTACGGTCCGTCATATTCACTTTGATGTTTCACCAATATCTGCCACGGCAGCTCGGCTAAACAAGGGGTCAAGCAAACCCATCTTAGGAGGCTTTAGCCGGGTATGGGTGGCTTAAGTGTACACGACATTAGCGGTGTAATGGTCCACGGATATCCAACTGCTTCATCTCATAGCAATGAACATAAGCAGGTGATCTTTCGAGCTGCTCCTGGATGTCTAGTGCCCGGGGTCTGGTAGTATGAGCGAGAAAGTGTTAAATGCTTTTTGAACACCTGTCGTGCCAACATGAGCCTGGAGAGGGCCTCTTTCTCCTGTTACCAGTTTGTCCGGCTTAATTTCCATTCCGGATAAGGTAACCCGCAAATTGCACAGAATGAGAACATTGCCTAGATATCACTTTGGGATAGTATGACCTTGTAAACAGGCCAGAGATTTCAGTTTCTTAAGAACACAAAGCTCCAACCAAATGGACCTAAATTGTGCATCATTAAATGCACTTGCACGGAGATCCGAACGGCAAAGGTATGGGTATTATTGAATGTAAATGGAAGCCGGGTTCATCAGGGCGCCCCGTGTCTCCAGCGTAAATGCCAAAGTAGATTTTATGCCAAGCGGCAAGTGCGACAGTGTCAACCAGCCGTCCTCTGAGAGTCGAAAGCCGGAACCACAAGTTCCTGTTTCTTTTTGTCCATATCAAAATGCCAAAGACATACATGTATCTCAGATTGTCAGCATGTTTCTTTCCAAAATAACGCCGGCCAATGAAATATGATGAACAAGTGTAACCTTGGGGCTGCATATATTTAGCCAATAGGTTCAGGCAAAATGCGAGTGGGCCTAATAGTGATAAACCCATACTAACTGGCCTGTCGTTTGCATATATATATATATATATATATATATATATATATATATATATATATATATATATATATATATATATATATATATATGCCCTATGCCCTGCAGGTCAAGATTAAATGGTAATTGCGACATGTGCGCTTTATATATGTATATTTTGGATAGTTCCATATTAAGTGATAAATATGACATGTGTGAGGCCCTTCCTCAAAATTCCAAATTCATTACTGAACATACAAGGTACAGATTGAAGACGCCGGTTTAATTTGGCAGATGTAACCACAGGCTACATGTGCCCATGGAGCTACTATATTTATAGTAGCTCCATGATGTGCCTAATGGCTGTATATCAACCAACAGATGTAACCACACAAACCACATGTGCCAAAAGAGTTCAAAGTGCCTAAAACACCTCCTTGTATGAGAATGGCTGACTGTTGTAACTGCGAGGGTCACAACGTTAGCATAGTCCTATCATGGAGGTAGAAGGGCTCTCCATGGTCCTATTAAGAAGGTTATCCCACTTACTAGAGTCTTATCAACGATTGTAGCAACATGAACTGAAGGCTTCGTCATATAGGTACACAACATGCAATAAACCGTTGTAGTTGGAATTTTAGGATAAACTGAAATGCATAAATTAGATCTTTCATGTCCCGTGGCATATAGGCTTTACAATCTGAAACGTCTCTGTTATGAAAAAAACGCGGAGTAGTCTGAAAGACGGTAGTTTGGTGCGTTGCTTAGAAAGTGAACCCTAAGATGCCACACGTTTCCCTCCACTTTGAGACAATAAGCAAGCATGCATAGGTCTATTCACTGCTGAACACCGGTTTTGCACCGTACCATCAGGAATCTCGATAGGGAGGTAGGTAGGCAGACAGACAGACAGACAGACAGACAGACACAGACAGACAGACAGACAGACAGACAGACAGATAGATAGATAGATAGATAGATAGATAGATAGATAGATAGATAGATAGATAGATAGATAGATAGACAGATAGATAGATCGATCCTTTATTTACCCAGGTAACATGCATTAGCGAAGAACGCTAGTTCTCATCGTGGCCCAGCTAGAAGAGAATATTATGGGGGCGGCGGAGGGAGGAACTGACGCGGAACCCCACACCCCATAAAATGTTAAGGAAAACAAACCTCTTAGATATAATTATGTCTAGGTGACCTGTGTTTTTGAGAATAAAATTCACCAGTCATATCATTAAACTTGGATTTTCAATATTTTGGGGGAGGCGGGTGGGTGAAGTCTCCCTTCCATGGCTCATTGCTAAATTACAAAGTATGTCTTCAGCCACTTCGTTCCAAGCTCCCAGCACTGATTTCTGGTTGAGGTGTAGTTTTTCCTGGGTACGGTAATGCCCAAATGATTATTACTTTTTACTTTGGGGTAAGCCTAATATTGTGAATGTAAACATATATAACGAAATCTGGGCTAAATTACCAGTCGAATTATTTGATAAAGCGTTGGTATCACCACAAAAACAACATGTGCACACAAAAATACGCATTCAAATGGCTCATATTAATCTTATTAGATGAATTGTATTACCGGTACCGCGTTTAGCTTGTATTGCTGCCCATAGTCGCAAGTATCATAAAACTATTAGTAATTAAGGCTATCCCTTTTCTGTTCCGTGTCGCTTTCTTGGCTCTTTTTCCTGTAGGTAGGCCTATGTTTATAATGAATGATCCACATAGTGAACAAGACATTTCCACGTCCGAAACATGAACATTCAGACATAAAGAACAAAACCTAGACACGTTTCTTTGTTGCAAGATAAAAATCTTACCATCAGTTTGCTCAGAGGATAAAAACGCTCACGTCATATGCATTGACTCCATGGGTTGCGTTTTAGGTCATATGCATTTTGGTATTCTATTATAGATAGGAGGCACCTGACATAAACCTCAAGTGATTCCATACACTAATGGCCTTTCACGTGTGTTCATTGAATTAAAGCACGCGTAACAGTCAAGTTGGGCTATTCTTTACAGTTTCATCTCTATTCATCTGCTTTACCGAACACCTAAAACTGATTACGATCCAAATTTGCTGATATCTGTTGCTGTCATTCCAACGTCCGATTTATGAATCCATTGATCACAGCAAGTCACAAACCGGTAATGAACTCTTGAAGACTGCTGGATAGGGAGCCTCCCGTCTCGTGTCAGCTTTATTACATGATTTCCCTATGGACATTGCCAGACCAGCAAAACAACAATATCTTACTTGTGTCTACTCTGTTTGCGTCAGAGCAACATGGCTTAATATATCAACCTAGCTATTTTTTTTTGAAGTAACTGGCTCACCTTTAATTTTTTGTGTAGCCAGCGTACTAACACAACGTGAACATTTCTCCTTGACACTCGCTGGAGTAGTGTCCAAACCATGCCCATACATGTTTACCCATAGTTCATCATGCGGGTTTTGTCAATCACACTTAAGATGAGGCTTCACATTGATCTTACAAACCATTCACGCCTTTGTAAATAGAAGAGTTGTGTTCCCTTTATTATACTTTTATGCCGTGTCCCTTGATCCCCATGCAAAATTTAGTCTGGTAAAACGCCAACGGCCTGAAACCGTTGCTGCACGTTCACAATTGACAATTTTCGGCATTGCAACACTGAATAGAGCTGCTTCAAAACTTTCTCGCAGAGCGAAAAAGTGTGAAAAGCCCCGAGAGTGGCTGAAAGACGAAAGCAGTGAGTTCAATAAGGACAGGACCATGCATTGCAGGCGACATGTAATTTGCTATTGGCGTTTTTTAGAACAACGGAAAAAATACTGTAACCATTCCGTGATTATAGACCTATAAAGATATAGCATGATAACAATGTCACTGTTGATTAAATCGATGAGTAATAATAAATGAAAAAAAGAAATTCTTCATGACTGCTGTATTTGAAAAGGGAATTCGTGTGATTGCAAACAACACTCAAGCGTTACGACTACTCACTCTATTATATTCTAAGATCCAGTCAGCTATGTGGCATAATGGCTAGGACGGCGTACGTTAGAAGGATGGGTGGTGCGTTCGAATCAGCATGCGTCAGATTGGATAAGGATTTTTTTTTGGGGGGGGGAGGCGAAGGGGGGCTTCCATTATTTATTTATTTATTTGTTTGTTTGTTTGAAAAAACGTTTGGGGAGCAGGCAACACCTTTTTGAACCATTCTCTTGGTGTTGAAATTGATTTTAACATTTTGGCTTAAGTTAAAATCAGCAGTACAAATATTTAACTCATGTTTGGGTCGATTTTAGTACTATAATAGGCTTGTATAAATAGCGTATCAAAGGCATAAAAGCTAAGCTACAGCGCTGCGATATGAAGTATCGGTACTATTCCGGTGGTATCGGCACTCTTCCGGTGGTATCGGTACTCTCTCTCTCTCTCTCTCTCTCTCTCTCTCTCTCTCTCTCTCTCTCTCTCTCTCTGTCTCTCTCTCTCTCTCTCTCTCTCTCTCTCTCTCTCTCACCATGACATTTAAAAAAAAAATAAAGGCCCTATAATTAAAAAAAGGACAACCGCTAGATTCGAACTCACTACCTTCTGTTTGAAAGACACACGCTCTACCACTACACTGCCAGTAGTTCTACATGTTCAGGTATATTGTGTGGTTCGGATAAATGTACTCAAGACAAACATTGCTCGTTTACTTTTTTTGTTTTCTTGCTCTTCCATGCAATTCATTAAGATTTCTTTCTTAGGCAACCTGACTTATAAATGTGTGTCACTGGTGAAATATAAATAACCGTACATGTCATCAGTGCTAACGCTTAGGTATGAGCGAAATTGAATTGCAATGGTCGAAAATGAATTGTCCGAAATCCGTCGACGTTTCTCGTTTCGTTCCGCTCTATTTCGCCATATGCACCTTTTCTCGTTCTTTCCCGTGAAAACTATGGAGCAGCCCTAATATCACAGAAATGTGTATATACATGTACATTTAAAAAAAAAATGTTTCGTAACTTGAAGATAAATTTCACTGACATTGAAAATTATTTTGTCATGTTTGTCTCAAGGTTGAGTTCCGATTTACAGGTTCGATGCAAGTCTATAGTAATAATTAATAAGCTTTTCCCTCTTGAAGCGTTCGGCAGCAACTGGTTGGTAAAATTGTCGTCTGCTTGATGTTCAGCTTTAACAGTTTCGCTGAACACAAGCCATACACGTACCCTAACTGAAGGGAAGGGGCCGGAACAAACTACCAGATCTTTCTGTGGGAAAAGTATGAGCATGGAGCTACGAATGGAGAATCTAGCATTGGCTGGCAGTTTCAGGCAGACATAGCGGCACAGCTGTTGGACTTTTCGGTAAGCCTCGCAAAAACCGCAAAAATTCAAAAGTTTGTGCCGCTACGTCGCACGCAACGGCCAGCCAATATGGGATTTTTTTTTTTTTTTTTTTTTTTTTTGTATTTCTCTTCCACCTATGTCTGATAAGATTGCAAAGGAAACGTCGGTGAGAACACATTTTGACATCGTCGCGGCGATCATGTTTATTTTTCCTATTTTCCTTCGCGAGGGCCGCTTAACTGACAAATGATAGTAAGTACTATATGTTGACGCGATGCAGAAATTGCTCCGTCAAAATCGGCAACAATGGCTAGGGAAAGGGACTGGTATGTAAGAAAGAGCCTTGTTGCTCCATGAAGAACATGAACTTGTGAATCTCTATTAGCCGGAATGAAATATAGAGAAGGTAGCTGTACTTACTAAACTGCAAGACATTGTGTTCATCAACATGCAATTATATACACTCATTAGTTTCGTGGATATGTATTATTAAACCAAAAGCAAGTTGGCTTTGCGGCCATGTTTTTCGCAATCTCAATTTAAATAGCCTCATCTCAAGTCCTGCAAAGGCCAACAAGGGGTGGATTCCGTTGCAATTACTTAGACTTATTTATCTGGAAAGGAGTGTCATTTTCCCAGCTGGGTGGATCTTGGTGATTTTGGATATGATAGGATATTCACGAGATTTAGTTCTTTCGGCGGAGGGGGGAGGTGGTGATGGTGGGAATAATGCTTACGATTTATTTATTTTGTGCCGAGAATAAATGCATGGGAGCCACAATGAGCCTGACCAGTTCCACGTCTCCTCGAAGCTGATTCAAAAGTCCGCCTTTGTTCACCTTTACGAGCTGCTGCCCACATGTGATATATATATATATATATATATGTGTGTGTGTGTGTGTGTGTGTGTGTGTGTATGCATATATGTGTGTGCGTGTGTGTGTGTAACAAGTTTTTTTTTAGTTTCAAAATAGCTGATACTTTTATCTCTTTTTATGGGACGAGGTATGTACACAATTTGCCGAACCTATATCGCATTTATGTTAAAGTGCGTTCTTTTTCAGTAAGAGCCCGTGTCGTGTTATTTGACATTATCGATACATACACTAAAATTATATTCTTCAAACTGCTAGCTTTGCTAGTGTTGTTCGTTTTGAATTATGAGAAGCGACATAACCGATTGTGCTTAGCGAAAACAAGGATATTTGAGTGTGTATATCCATACACTGTACTGAACCTGGTCACTTTCATATTGCACAGTGTGTCCAGCTGTGCACCCACTGGCAAGTGCCGATGTATATGAAATACCTCACCAAAAAAACCCTACTGCCCAGTTTTATGACTTCAAACAACTGCTGGTATACAACTCAGCTTTTTTCTTAATTAAGACAGACGTTTAGGTCATATGCAAGAAGACTTGGCTTTCATTTAGTCGTAAATGGATCAATCATTTGATGTGTGCATCCATAAAGCCAAAGTATCCATCTCCAAAACATTTTGCATCGCTGATTTATGGGGTAATTTGCCTTTCTCCAATGACTCCTCTGTGCTGTATATTTTCAATTTGGCACTACACGTCCACTGATTCCATTAGACCAGACCATAACATGCATTTTTTTTTTCTTTCTTCCTTTTTCTTCATGCAGCATCAAACCAGCCAGCAAAATGTTATCGATCATTGTACAGGACTGCATTGTTTTAAGCCAGACGTTTTGCGTCTGATATATACATATATGATTTTTATCAAGTTCTGATCGTGCGTACCTATCATATTTAGTAATGTCAGGATTTTACTGACTATAGTTTTCCTGCTTTGTTCCCTTGTGTGTACTGTAACGTTATTCAGTGAGTTTTTATCTTATGTCTTAATGTTGTTCATGTTACTGAAATCCGACCAGTCAGTGGTTCAGGTTTATAAAAAAGTTCATGTTCATGATATGCCTTCAAAAGTTGCAAATAGAACTGTGTGGGTTTTTTTTTTTTTTTTGGTGTGTGTTATTTTTATATCCAATATTCAATTTTCTCTGGAGCCTTCATATCACTGATAAAAAGAAGGCGCATCAAGATAACGAATGACCAGAATCGGATTGAGGAATGCATTTTACTTAATTATTCATCAGGCATGACACAGAAATCAAATAACACCAAAAGGGAAATGGCACCCCTTGTTACATTAATTAGCACACGAGAATACAGGATAATAGAATAAGCATGTTACTTACACGCTAATTGGTTGTCTGGTACTGGAGGTTCAGGTATGTACATTCTGTACGTGTGCTGTAACCATCGCGTCATGAGTGTCACAAGTTTCATTTGAGTATGAGTGGGATTTATTTTACGCATGATGTGCCAATGAGAGAGAGAGAGAGAGAGAGAGAGAGAGAGAGAGAGAGAGAGAGAGAGAGAGAGAGAGAGAGAGAGAGAGAGAGAGAGATTGACAACCGAGCAATATATAGGGGACACTCCTTACAGACTATTCTAAGAAAAATATTTACCTCTTTTAATAACCAAGAGCGTAAATACAAATTTATAGCAGAAGAATCTCTCTCTCTCTCTCTGTCTCTCTCTCTCTCTCTCTCTCTTTCTCTCTCTCTCTCTCTCTCTCTCTCTCTCTCTCTCTCTGTCTTGTCTTTTTGTTTTTTGTTTTTTTTTGTTTCTTTTTTTTGATTTTTTTTCGTTTGATTCTCTGAACATCTCTGTTAGCTCTTTAATGTGGGGTCGTGATCATAGATAATATTTGACATAATATTGGCTCAGGCGAATGGTTAGACTGTGTCGCGGAAAAGTGAGGGCTTTAAAGTGTGGTATCTGTGGATAAAATGCACTATAGATATTGACTTTCCTCCTGCAAGGTGTGATCCACCACCACCATCGCACGCCATTTTCAGCGGCAGCTTGAACGTGGTCCGGCCTCTTTTAGTATACTGTCAGATTACGCCGCTGCACACAATCAAGCACGGTAACCAATGTCTGATTGTTGACCATATGGTAGTTGATACTAATCAGTAATCTGTCAAAACACTTTTCACTTGGAGCTGTCTACAATATCGAGAGAACGAGCGACACGATACGAGCGGAAAAAACTACCTATATTGCAAGTTAATATCTCCACTGAGACCACTTCTCGCACAACATGATTTTGACCGCTTGAACCTTAATATTGTTTTATATCTGAACTAAATTTTGCTTAAAGCAAGTTATATTAGAAACAGAAATATCCATAGGTTGTCAAATTAAAGGGTTTGACAGGACTTCTGAGCATATGAAAGAAATTAGTTTTTTCTCGAATATTGACCGAATGAATGAAAGACATACTTTGATTAAGTAATATTTACTGTATTCCCGTTCTGTTTCGAGCACAGGAAAACCGTGACTCCACTTATTACTACATGGGCACACAGAGCGTTGAGCTGTTTCAATGATGGACTAACCTGCAGTATAGGCACAATAATGCCAGGGCGGACCTGCAAACCATTAATATTTCATAAATTTGAAACATGCTGATCCTTAAACAGAAAAAACATCAATTATAGTCTTGAACATGCGTGTCGTTGTATGAAACAACTCATCAATCTATGGACTTCCAGTACACATTCTAGTGAAGCAAAATGAGGTTTTGCAAGATCTTTGCTGTTAACTTTTTGACAAACAAAAAGTGTGAACCCAGTATTTAATTATACAGCATAACAAACAAGTAAATAAAGCCGCTCCACCCCTGTTTTTCTGTTGCCGTGTTTTATACAGTTGGAATATATCAGAACGCTTATCCCCATCAAAGCACACAGAAAATATTCTTGCCGAATTGAATGATGTTGAAAAATTAAGATTGCCTGGCTAGAGAAACCATTATATGTATATGAATATATATATATATATATATATATATATATATATATATATATATATATATATATATATATATATATATATATATAGTGGTGCTATCCCGTCTAAGGTTTTTCAGTAGAGAGTTCCCTTACAATTTTAAAATTAACATGTTTCAAATCTGCCGCGATGGTGGCTTAGGGCTTACCGTGTAAATACGACAACAAGGTAAATGTATATCCTGTCGAATTTGCCCAATTCTGGATTGATGTGAAGAGTTTAAATGTCATAAGTCCAATAATAATATATGTTAAAACCTATTTGTGTACTTTGGTTTTGCGTAGGTCTCCAGATTGAAAATATACTATTATGGGTTTGAACCACTGGATCCAAAGAAAAGCACATAAAAGATTCAGTTTCAGCCGTCCATCCCAAAATGCTTAATGCCACAATGTAAATTAACATTCGAGTTGAATTAAAAAAAAAAAACACAAAAAACAAATAAACAAACAAACAAACAAACAAAAACCAAATTGAGGACAGCCGATGTAATTTCTGTGAATTACTTGAGCGTAATAAAAGAATATTACGAACAAAATCAGAGAATATAAAACCAATCATATATCTAATGAAATACACATTATAATAAAAAATTAACATTGTCGTAAAAATCACAATACTCGTGATGCCTGTCATGTACTTGTTTTAGACAAATGAAACGTGGACTAGAGTCAATGCAAAGTGTAAGTAAAGAGACTTGATGAAGAAAAATAAAATCAACACAATGTTCTTGACTTCACACAAAGCTGCTGCGGTGACTACATATCGGGGGGGGGGGGAGGCTCGGTACTGAAACTTGTTATAAAGTATTTTATTCTTTTTATGTCATGTTACTCAAAGTTTTTGATCAATGAACATGTCTCCCTTTAAATGTTAAATCGTTGCAAAAATGTTTTAGGGATTATTGAAAATTTCGAGCCACTCGGCTGCAGAGGCATTACGCTCCTGGAATTAACAAATGTGTTACTGTGATTTTCATAAATGTAACATAAGGTGTTAGAAACAAGGTGTAATGCTAAGGTAATAAGACAAATTCACTATGCTAATTGTCGCTAAATCACTGGCTTCGAGTCGCCAGTATACCATGTAAAGTCTGTGAATTAGCTTCACACTTGGAAAATGGAAATAAAGATTTCATTTCATGTAGTGAACATAATTTAATGTAGCCATGGCATCGACACTTTAACCCGTGCTGCAGTGTCAGCATTTCATGAAGTCATATTCTGGTATTTTCCTCACAAATAACACCTTACTATAGCGCCTGGACGACTTAATATTTTCAGTTGGTTTCGTCCTTTTGAAAATCTTGAGCAAACACCCTTCCTGATCTTTGATGTGTCAATTTGAATTTGGTCACTAAGACTTTTCTTGGAATGCAAACAATCGGTAAAACCATGCACAGAAGCTATGCATGCGATTGGAATAGACAGAAAAGATATACAGACTGATGGCCTGATCTATGCACACATGCAAATGTGTTCGGAAAGACACATTTCACATAGCGCACATGCACGTCCCGTGGGATGATACCTTATGTCTAGGGTGCACACATGCTGTGCTTGTACATTTTGTGCTCATTTAGTGAATGTTTTTACCTGTTTGGCTATCAGAAAATATTACTTTGGTTCTGAGTATGTGCAGGACAAAAATAAAAGTAGGGAGATGTCTTTTATTAGGCAATGAAGAACACATGCCCGGGGGGCGATTTTCATGAGGCAACAACCAGAACAATTCATTGTTTGTGCAATTTGGTATATTATGAAAAACTGCATCCCGGCTTGCCTCCTGTAAACATGATACAATTTTAAATATATTAGGTGTAATATGTAAAAAATTGGTTTGAAAATATGTGGATCTATACTCCAGAAACTTGGCCAACTCTATAGATAAGGCTATATTACTGGTGATAGAGTTGAAAGTCATGAATCTTCTTTAAGGCTTTGAATTCTACTTCAAATGTTTACTTGTCTCATATTCATATCGATAGACACAAGTTATTTTTCTTTTTCTCTTTTCCTTTCCTTTTCATTTTTCTTACACAAACACACACACAGATATATATATATATATATATATATATATATATATATTCCGGTGCCTTATTGTGCTCCGATGCCAAAAGTAGCGTTAATTTTATTTAGAAGTATCATTATATACATGTGCGATTTCTTTCTTTCACTTTTTTTCGCTAAGGAAAACCAAACGTTTCTTTTTCTTCTTTCAAGAAATGAAATAAGTTTAACCCAAACCATTAATATTCGCACCACGTCCGTAGCTGTAAGAAGAATCAATTGATTATAGGTTCTCTAATTGTTACAGTGTTGCTGCTTGTGGATGGTGCTCAGGAAATTTAAAGCCGAAGTTCAATAACTGTCCATCACGCTGTGGTGCTCTCAATTTGAGCAAGGAAAGAAATGCATCCCTGCTGGTTAGTATAAAACTGAAAACCCCATTCCCGAGAAGCATCCACCATCAGATTGAGGCACATTGGCTTCCGGGTTTTAGGGCCTCAAACATGCATGGAGAAATTGATGTAGAAAATTAATTTAATGCTTGGTGAGAAAGATGCGGTTTACACTGAGCACAGTATTAAATGTGCCTTTTCCATCGCTTTAATTAGCAAGCACACTTTGCAACTTCATTATCTCAGCGTTCCATTGATCATTTATGCTTATCAGGAAACAGCTGCATTTTGAACAGTGTATCTGGACATAAAGAAAGGTGACATTCCGTCTAATTGGTTTTTCATCTTTTCGAGCAGATCTTGTATTGGTATGAAGATATCCAATAAACTTGGCTACTGATCTATTGGCTTAATCTGCAGTGTAATATGCAGCAACAAAAGTCGCTTTATGTTCACACAGTGTCGCACAAACTATTCGGGCATCTCAATTCTATTATTTCATTATTATAAATTACGTGAAATCAACCAATATTACATTCTCAGTTGGCCGATACAAAGACCTGTGTTGTAGATTTATCAGGCGGAAGGCAAGCAGGGGACAGAGGTTGGCGTTGGGTCATTTGCATTGCCCCACCGACGACCTCCCGCTCTTGGATAGGCGTTTACCGACGCTTCAATGCTCCCAGCACTTAACACTTCGATTCTCGGAGAAAATAAATCTGTTCACCTATGACAAGACGACTTTTGCTGTGTGATTACTTAATCAATCAAAACAAAACAACAACTAAAAAGATGCTTTGGTGATCAAACGAATTCGAATCAAAATCTGGGTGTGGATTACGACCGTGATGTGTGTTGCAGTTTACGACTATATAACAGCATGCCATATGAACAATACTGCACAGTCATTAATGTATACTTGGAGATTTATATTTTTGTATAATGCCTTTTCTTTAGTCTTTCCGCGAGAGCAAACCCCAAGATACAACTGTATGGAAGGTTCAGCAAGTCACTGCAGGTCAATTTCAAAATTGTGCATTACTGTCAATTTTTGGATGTAAAATGAGGCAAGGAGACAGAAGCATCAATGTCCAATGCAGCCATGCCGATGAATAGGTGAGTGTCACCAGATATAACAGCCACTCCCCCCCCCCCCCCCAGCCCTTTGTTTTCAAATCATCCCAAGCTAAAAGGAAAGTTATTCTACGCGCACCATTACAAATCTATCAAAATAAGACCAAATGTTCTATGTATCATTGGCAATACGCACCATGTAGGCTGAAACATACAAGATATAAACAGAGAAAACTGAAAAAATCTTTATTTACATTTTGTCGCACATATGGGAGACTTCCCTCTTGTTATGACAAATTTATGCTTTGGCGTGTCGGCAGAAAGTTATTGGTTGTATTTTCGAGTTTAAAGTAATCCATTTTATCATTAATTATATATATATATATATATATATATATATATATATATATATATTGAATATCAACACATAAGCGTAGATGTTTTGTAGGAATGTGTAAGTGTGCACATTACTTTTACATATCTAAAAATATGTCAAAAGTCAACGTTTATGCTCATGTGTAAATTTATTTTACATGCGTAAAATAAATTATCATTTTACTTATTGAAGTATTTGTTACAAATGACGCAAATATTTACACATTTGTGAAATACTTTGACATGGTTACTTATTATATAATTACACATTTACAGAAACTATTCCGCCTATGCAAAATAGTGCTCTTTTCAGTTAGACAGTTTTTTGTGTGATTAGTTTGTTTGGTTTTTTCTTCTTGACGTCATGTCAACATGAGTGACTACAAATTATAAATGGTATATTGGATGCATAATCAAACAAGATAATTTTTATTAATAAAATGATTCATTGTTTTCAATACCCTATTTTATTTTTGTTACCTTCATGGCACTGAGATTGGGCGGTGTAAAGTGAAATGTTGTGATATATGACCACCGATATTGACCACAAGGAGCCAAAAGTCGACATAAAATATATCTGAGTACAGGAAATCATAAAACGAAAACGAAAGATTCAAAATCAATTTTTACTAGAAAACTTTGATTTGCTTAGAAAACCTTTAAAGATTGCCTATTGAGTATTTATTTAACTGCTGTAAGAATTTTTTCCGGCTATGTCAAAAACCTATAAATTGAAGTTGGTAAGACAATTCAATCTATAGTTTTGAAACTCTTTAAGATTTAAATCTTGTATATTTGCCTACTTTGCACAAATTAAACTGCTATAGCTTTGGCCCAGGGCTCATTGGATGTAATTATCCCACAAATCTATAAATTGAGTCTGAATAACACCTCAGTCGATAATAGTTTTGAAGTTTTTCAAGATGAAAATTTTGCGTATTCCCCGAATTTGTATAAATCACAAAGCTATAAATTTCGTTCATGTTTCATTGAATGGAGCTTTGTCACAAACTTATCAATTTAAGTTGGATTGGCACCTCTATCTGCAATAGTTCTGAGGTTATTGCAAATTTAAATTTTACAAATTTTACATAATTTGATTTTTTTTTTCATGCGGGTATATCAAAAACCTTTAAATTGAAGTAAGAAAGACGCCTTAATCTATTCTAGTTTTGCAGCTCCATAAATTAAATTTTGTGTTCACCTAATTTGCATAAATCAAACTGCTACAAGTTTGGTTCTGAAGCTATTCAAGTTTAAAATTTTGTGCATTTGCCTATTGCCATAAATCCAACTGCTCCATCTTTGGTTCATGATTTATTGGATGCGGCTATGTCACAAACATATTAATTAAAGTGGGAATGGCATCTGTATCTGTAACAAGTAGCCGCTGACGCTACCCATATCCCCCGCCCACAGTAATCATGGTGGTAAATAAACATGATGTAATGAACTTCGTTAATTAATAAACAAATAAAGGAAAGTAATTAGCCACATAAATTTATGCCTATGCACACCTTCAACTTCTGGTCTACCAACCCTGAAAATCTTAAAGGGTTACCACTTATAATTGCAAAGTTATACTCCTGACAAAATGTATTGCATCTTGAGCTTGCTTAATGAACTTTGCTAATTAATATATAAATGAAGGAAAGTGATTAGTCCAAAAAAATTCTGCCTATGCACATCTCCTACCTCTGGTCTTCCAAGGCTGAAAATCTTAAAGGGCTACCACTATTAGTTGCGAAGTTATGCTTCACACAAAATTGTATCGTATCTTCAGCTTGCTTAATGAACTTTATTAATAAATTAATCAATGAAAGTAATGAGCCTCGCAAAACTGTGCCTATGCACACCTACTACCCAAGGTCTATAAGCCATAAAAGTTTCAAAGGGTTGGTATTGACAGTTGAGAAAATATGGCCCGGACAAATCTTGAGCTTGCATAACGAACTTTGTTAATTGATCAATTAATGCAAGTAATTACCCACACAAAATAATGCCTATGCACACCTACTACCTAAGGTCTAGCAACCATAAAAATTGCAAAGGGATAGGATTAATAGTTTAGAAAATATGGCCCGGACAAAATTTGTATTGTAGCTTGAGCTTGCTTAATGAACTTTGTTTATTAATTAATTAATGCAAGTAATTAGCCACACAAAACAATCCCTGTGTACACCTACTACCTAAGGTGTACCCACCATAAAAAATTCGAAGAAGTAGCATTAATAATGTACAAGATATGGGCCGGACAAAATTTGTTTCGGACGGACGGTGGCCATTATCATATCCCCTCCCCCACTTCGTGGGCGGGGGGATAATAATTTTGGAGTTTATTCCAGATTAAATTTTCGTGTATAAAAAACAAATTTTGAGTATACATTCACATAATTTGCATAAATTAAAATGTTACACCTGTAGTTCACGAGTCAATGGATGGGGTTATGTCACAAGCCTATAAACTGAAGTTGGATTGGCTTTCCTCTATTTTTAATAGTTTTGGAGATATTCAATTTTTATATGTTTCAAGTGTTCATATTAGCATAATTTAAAATGTTACATTCTTATTCTCTGTCCAAGAAAGTGTCACATATCTGTGTGTACTATTCTTCTTTTTTTTTTTTTTTTTTGTCTATGTGTGATCGGTTGGAAGATATAGATCTTATAAAATTTTAATTATCCCTAATTTGCAACATCATGACTGTTCTGAACAGAAGGCAGAATTTCACGACTAGGTCTAACAAGAAAAAATAATTCCTTCTTTAATCAATCTTAGCTCAAAATATATTTGTTTTAGGATAACAAATCATATGTGTGTGTAATCGTCATACTCCAAAGAATTTATATGTCCCGTATTTGGGTGTCTGTCAATTGTCGAATAAACAATTGAAAGTTGACGGCAAAGCAATCACTCCAGAAATGTCGATATAAGTCACTAATTATTTGTGATAAAATCATAATTACACTTGCATCTTAATCCTATCATATTGGCAACAAACCTGCTTTTTTATGTTTGGTTTATTTTTTTTTTCTGTTATCCATCCACAAAGTTTGACGTTTCAATTTTCCCTTTGATTTTTTTTTCATTTCATAGAAAAACAACAAAGCAAAATTGTGAAAATCGATACATCCTTTTGCAGCTCAGACATTACAGAATCAAAAGCTGTTAACCGGATTAAATTTCGCGCCTAACCGTTTTCTTGGAATAAGCATTCTTATTTGGGGTTTTCGTTCTATTATCCTTTGAGAGAACAAGCTTCAAAGACCTTTCATGTTGATCATTTGTCTCTGAAACAATACCGTTTGCTCAAGTTGAGCTGATAGTTGTACAAAACGTAGCAAACATCGTCCCTTAACATTTGGTAAGGTTGTCAATCAATTATTTGCCAGTCGCATGAATAATAGAGCCTTTGAAGTACGGAAAACATTATTCTGCGATCTGTCAAACGGTGACAGCGACAATCTGGTTTCAAAGCATGACATCATGGGGGGGGGGGGGGGCGGCCCTTCGGGCCCCGTGACCTCAAAAACGCCCTGCTTCGGATGGGCGGCCTACGGCCGCTCGTGGTCAGTGGACTGATGGCGGGTTTGGTCTTCCGCCCCCTACCTCTTCATCCTGTGTTTATGGATAGTGATTCATTGTATTATTGTATTTACTCCTATCTGTATATTTCATGTAGTCAGACATGTCTGTACACTTTACTTAGTTAGCTCGTCATTATTTTGTAGTTATTTTCTCAATGAGTTTCATTTCTCTTTCCAGCCTGACTTTTGTTGCGCTATTCCGTGTGTTTTCTTTTCTGTTCACGTTTATGCTTATTTCGATATGTTTATTTGTATTTTTATTTTTTCTCATCCCTGGGTTTGCACAAAATAATATTCTGTACGGGCGTATTGTTGATTAAAGTGCCAGTTTTATCCCCGCATTTCTTTGGTACTGCAGGACCATTGCGGTTATCCATCGCAGCACGGCCTTTGAAAGGACATCGTCTGACGATTCCCGCTCCTCCTGAACATTTTAAGTCTCCCGTCATAAGAACACAATACAAGCAAGATGACTATAAAGCAAACCTCTAAGGCTATGATATGTTCCTCAGTAAGTCACCAAGTTATTTATTGTGAATGCAAAATGGTTGCCTAGCATGGAGGACCATTTGGCTTGCAACCAGCAGTAGCAGGCATGGATGTGTATTGTGTGGAAAGTCAATGATTTAGCATATATTGAAATTTTCGAACTTTTGTTTGCATGCAATTGGATTTACCAAATGTCTGAAACCTACATGGGTAAGTTAGAACTTCATGTCTCTGTATATTACTTTTAAAGATATAGAGCTTTTTAAGTCTTAATTGCCCCAAATTTATACAATTTTTAACATCATGACAATTCCAAGCCAGAAGCTTAATTTGACTGGCAGGTCAGTAACCATGACAAGTTTGGTGGTTTCGAAATTAAAGTGTCTGAGAAAAAGCTCCAGACAAATTTGGTCAGAAAGGAAGAAAGCAAGAAAGAAGGAAGGAAGAAAGAAGAAAGAAAGAAATAAAAAAAGAAATATTGGAAAAACAAAATGTCTGGGTGCCAATTAACCTCCTTCTGTGCCACGATTTAATTGCAAATGTAGTGGTAATACAGGCGTTGAAGATACAGGAGAGCGTGCCGTCATACTTTTATAACTTTGTGGGCAGTCTATCAATCATGGTACGTACCCTATTTAATTAAGGACTACTCAATACACGCCTGTGAGGTATAAATATTACTCCATGTGACGCATTGTATTAATCAAATAAATATTTTGCATCCGCTGTAGAGCAACCGGTGTAACATATTTGAATGGGACAGCTCCAAACCTTATCTTATTAGGCCACAATGCTAGGTGTTCTTTAGAAAACCCAGACGACTGGAGCTATGTATAACGAGGGGTACATGTATGACAAAATGGGCCATATCAGATAAAGTTGCTCGGTTTGACTAACTCTGTGACACATGTAATGTTATAACCTTGAATCAGTCCGTGTCCATGATGATAAAAAACCAAATCAAAATTTCCTGCAGGACACTGTTGCTACAGCAAAACACTTTAATCATTACATATTTTGTATTATGTATTTGGAGTGGCATTTGTTTTCGTTCATAAGATTCAATACGTAATTTTATATAACTATTTCAAATGTTGCATGCTCAAATAACCATTACAAAAATATTTGATGAACTGTACTGAACTATCACCAGTGAGCACAATCTTTCATCCGAAGTTACCAAACAAAACAAGAATCTTTCCTTTCCTTGAGCATAAACAACAAAAGATGTGACATGGAGTGCCGATTGTATGGCACCGCCTGTCTATCCTTTACTTCTACAGCTGAAAATATGTTGGATAGAGATCTGTATTGTAATTCAAGCTGTGCTTGACAAATATGAAATAATGGTGGGTCTGCTATGCAAGACTTGATGTCTAGATGTCTGTTTATAGAACCCCCCCCCCCCGCCCCTGTCCCCCATGTCCATAGCGTGCTGGAGAAATCTTTGCAAGGGCAAATCACAATTGTATAGCCATTACAAAGATCGTTTTCTGCACAAACAATGCTGTTATATGTGTCTCTTCTCACTTTGGACAGGGTATCACTGGGACAGGTAAGATCGAAATTTTGTGTTTGCTACCCCATGTCTTCTTGCAAAGGAGAATCCAATTTATTGAAAGAAACACAAGCTTATAAACAAATAGTAAGATGGTAAGAAACTGGCCTTTGAAGTTTTAACAACCCCCATATTTCAAAGTGTATTCATCCATTTAATGGACTGAAGAATGGAATTCATGTGGACCTTAATTGCTTTGTTTGTGTATATGTTATTTGTTTAACTCTAGCTGACAGAAGTACCACCATATATATGAGGAAACTGCGATATGAATATATATACATTATATATATACATTATATATATATATATATGTATATATATATATATATATATATATATATATATATATATATATATATATATATATATATAATGTTCGGAACGAGCGGAACTCGAACCTGCAACCTTTGGCACCAGTCACCGAGCTGAAATGAGAAACGCAGGTATCCACTCAACCAAATCCCCGTTCCTAAAAAGAATGGTTCAATAAAGGTATTTATGTGCGAGTGCCATATCAACACGAGTATATATACCGAGACAGCCTTTATTTCCAGAATTAAAGACTTGAATCCTCCAGCATTAAGGAAATGCCTGAAATATATATTTTATGTTCGGAACGAGCGGACTCGAACCTGCAACCTTTGGCACCAGTCACCGAGCTGAAATGAGAAACGCAGGTATCCACTCAACCAAATCCCCGTTCCTAAAAAGAATGGTTCAATAAAGGTATTTATGTGCGAGTGCCATATCAACACGAGTATATATACCGAGACAGCCTTTATTTCCAGAATTAAAGACTTGAATCCTCCAGCATTAAGGAAATGCCTGAAATATATATTTTATGTTCGGAACGAGCGGACTCGAACCTGCAACCTTTGGCACCAGTCGCCTAGCTGAAAGGAGAAATGCACATATCCACTGGACCAAATCCCCATTCTTAAAAGTAATGGTTCAATGGATGTAGTTATGTGCAATTGCCTTATCAACATTATATATATATATATATATATACAATGTGTGTATATACTTATTTTTCCTTCACAATCCTATAAAGAAAAAGGGCATCCTGTTTCCATCATTTCAAGTCACATTTCTAACTGTGTATGACCTAAATGGTACTGCAAAATCAAGAAATTGTACCCTGAAAAGGTAAGCTATCTATAATGTTCCCCAAATTCCAGAGTTGATGAACATATCCTTCCACAGTGATAAACCAAGCTCTCATAGAGCAAATGCGGAATCTTGGACATGGGCAATGATACAGTGAGATAGCTGTCCATGCTCCTAAGGTACAGAACATTCTGATTCAATACTCATTGACATTTTTTTTTCTATCATACATTGACTTGGTTTCGAGTCTTTTATTTCTTATAACATCTGTCATACTGAACTGTCATTTTGCACTTCTTTACAATAGCATGAGTGGTTTAATATTTCCGAGAACTATAACTGTGTTTAAGGAAAGACTTTCTTTGTAACCACATAATACTAAGTTAATTTTGAAACAAAAGACAGGGTAAATTCTTTTCAGTCCCCCTGGAGTGCATATATATATATATATATATATATATATATATATATATATATATATATGTATATATATATATATATATATATATATATATATGTATGTGTGTGTGTGTGTGTGTGTGTGTGTGTGTGTGTGTGTGTGTGTGTGTGTGTGTGTGTGTGTGCAGAAAAACCAAAAGACCAAGGCAGATTTAAATGACATATTTAACATAGAAGTTGATCCTTGCTCATTCACCTTGTAGTCTTGGTAACTTAAGTTACACAATCAATATAAATTGGAAATAACTAACAGGGTAATATATATGGAAGTGAGTGAAAAAAGCCAGAAGGCTTTCGCCATCTTAACACTGGTTATGATGGCATACAATCCAGCTTTAATGTGTGAAAGAGAAATCATTAGCTTTATTAAGACAATTAAATTTGAAATTGCGTAAAGACTAGCATGATGCCAGTTTTGCATGATTATTTATGGTGATCCTGTTATTATATTCTTTCAAAGTTATTTGGCCCTTGTATCCTTAAGAAGCATAAGTCCTACAAGAAGTATCCACAACAATCGAAAACATAGTTACTATATGAGCCACAGTTGTGTTATACAGCCTTCCTTGTGTCAGAGTGTACAAGGAGCTTTCCTAGGACATTGCTATTGGAAGAGCCCCTTCACAAATGTCCACATGTCAACCATTGCCATCTTTGCAATGCACTCTACTTTGGCGGCTCCCAGAAGTGTTTGTAAATACAGGGCAAAAGTGTTTCCCTCTTATTATTTACAAACTAGATTAACACTATGCAAACAGCTATAGCCAGCATGCTGATGGTGTCAACTGTAGCTGCAAGGATGGTCACAAGGTTGTGCTAGGTCCTCATACTTAAACTACTGATTCATACATGTATTTCTCTCAAATTGGTTAATGCTTGTGGACCTTGCTGCTATTTGAAAACAACAGTTCATCATGCAACTATGCTTATGTTTTAAGGCATTGAAGCCAAGTGCAGATACTGCATGGTCCATTCAATCATCAGCTTTTACTTATGAAACTACATATAATCATTCCATCTGAAAAAAGTACTTCAATGTCACTACTGCCAGCATGCAGCAGCAAGAAATAATGTTGAGACAATGGCGAGCTATACAAAACCAAACTCAAATTTTACACTGATGTCAACTTTCACTCGTGCTTGTCTACTTCTCTGAAGTAAGACAACTATATGTATGACGATACAGCCAGCATGTAGCATAGCCATGCTCATAATACTATAAAGACACAGTTGATGTGGCACCAGAATTACCAATTAATTCTGTCATAGTCTCAACAACTTCTCTGGCTGCAGGTGAGTTAGTATAATTGTTGGTGCTGCATGGCATTTTGGTGCTTGTTCTCAGAGCCTCTGAAATTGGATGATTGATTTAATCGGCTAGCTGGTTTATATTGCCCTGCACATGTCTACTGATGTACCTTATATTAAACTTAAAATATGTCACTACAAGCCCCCTAATGCCTTTCATAATCAAGGGGCCAGGAGATGGTTGATTGTTCATGATGGTCACTAAAGCTTCATGATCAGTGTAAAACACAATGAAGTGGCTTTTAATCAAGGATCCCCACAGACAATGGTAACTGGCACCATTTCAAAAATGTTATATTAAAATTTGACCAATGAGGAAAAACTCCCCACTCACATCCCACCATCATGCACTCATCGCTGCCCTGAAGCCTTTTGATGCTGCACTGGCCATAAACAAATACAATACTGGAAATAGATGCTTCAGGTAAAAATTGTTCTCCCACTGAAGTTATATAAAACTTCAAATCAACCATCCATGTCTACACATGCTTAAGCATTTGTGGATATTTGATGCAACCTATTTGATGATAAAAGATGGGCATGCATCCCCTCCCCTTGTGCAACATTATGCGTGTGTTATAAGGATGAGTCTTGGGCATTTTTTTATCATATTACACCATTGTTTTCAGATCTCCTTTGGAAAGAAATGGTAGTCTTAAAAGGACATTATTGGTTGCTGTTGAGAGGCTGCATACATCAAAAGCAGGATGACCACCACGCTTCTGTAAGCATGTTTGGACTAGCTTTAGCATGCTGCTTCTTAGCTTGGTGATCTCAGCCTGGGGAATTTCATTCCACTAATCTGTGAGCCTCTATGCCACTTGGTGCAGTTTGGCTGCAGGTTCTTCATGCTCATCCCTGATTACATGCCAAGCACATCACACAAATGCTTGATGGGGGACAGGTCAGGATAATGGGCTGACCATGGCAACAATGGAATATTGTGTTGCTGCAGATACTGCATGCTGACTCAGGCAGTGTGGTTGTGCATTATCATGTCGAAACAGTACCCCTGGATATTTTTGGATCCATTCATTAACTGTGGACAGGATCTCATCCAAAAACCACTGGCCTGTTAGTGTCCTATTAACAGTGACAAGAGCTATTCTTCCTGCTGTGGTAATTGCCTCCCATATCATGACACTATCTCCTCCATAGCAGTCATTTTCAACCATACTATCTTTCATGAACCTCTCTACAGGCACGTATCAAACCCTTATTCTTTCACCATGGAAAGCCAAGCAGAATCAGGAAATTCAGCTGAACACATCACCCCGTTCCATTGATTTCTGGCTCAGGATGCAGGTTATTCACGCTACCACACCTACTGTGTCTTGTGTGCAGCACTGAGAGGGATGTGAATGGCCGGGTGGTGTACCCTTAGTTTGGCCGACAGGAGTCTCTTTTTGATGGTAGACTGTGAGGTTCTGTTGCCACTGCTGACAATACTTTTTGATGGAAAGAAACCTGTGCCTCTTCACATACTGGAAGCAATAGTCACTCCTACCATCTGACATTCTTGGTCTTTCTGATCCAGCCTTCCTCTTGCATTCTATGGTTTCCTAGAAACTGTCCCACCACTACTGTACTGAGGGCCTGGAGCACCCCATTATCCAGCTAATCCTCTGGTAAGAAAGGCCAGACTCCAACATCCAACATACCAATGATTCTGCCCCTGTCAAATTCAGGCAGTTGTGAATGACTCGTAAGCTATGGCATTGTGGATTGTCATTGCTTCCAGTAGTGCCATGATCCCCTGATAAAGCCTATAGGCACTCTGATACCAGACACATTTTTGCACCTCTCCAGCTGTTATCTTGCTTTCAGGACATTTTGTCTATGTGTGACAGCTTAGGAATACCCACAGCTCTCCTATTGATGTGACACAGTATTCTATGTAACACCATATGTTCCATATAAAGCCATATTAGAGCAGCCCATGGTAAACCATGGAATAAAGATGCCCTATTGGGCTTACAAACTGTGTTAGGTACAAAATTTACACATAGATAAATACCAATACATTACAAAAAAATTAAGCTTTATCTGTCTTGGAGTCACTCTGGTATAATGTGTACAGTTAGAAGTACAAATTACATAACAGTATTTAAGTCTTATGTTAAACGAATGGAAAGACTGCAACTCATGTAATGTTTATATGAATATCTGTATTTGGCCAAAAAATTTAAAGAAAATTGCTGGAAAAAAAAACAAACTTTGTTTATTTTAAACATGAATAATCTGGTTATAAATGTGATTATATCTTAAAATTTCATAATATTCAGGTTATGAAAAAAATGGCTCAGTATGAGCATGGTAATATGAAAAACTTATAATACACAAGGTTTTCTTTTGTAACTTCACTAAACAATCAAAATTAGTTTTGCAACTAAATTCCCAAAATATATTGCAGTATGTAAAATATGGATTAACCAATGCAAGGTACAAAGCTCTGAGAATTTTACTACTTCAGACTCCTAACTTATTCAGAATTCCAAATACTTCACTTGGCTTTTTGGTCTATGTATATGAAAAGTCATATAATATGCTGAACATGGAGTTTATTTTGAGTTTGTTCACCAAAATCCACGACACAGCAGTGCTGAAAGCTTCAGAAATGCAGCCAATTAGGCCATCAAGCAACTCCGACCATGTGTTATTTTCAGGGATACAGCTTTATCAATTCCAGCCAATATTACTCTATATAGTTTGCACGGTATACTAACATTAACAGTACTTGTTTCCTTGCTTTCTGCATAGGACAAAGTGTGTATGGACCTAAATCCCCAGGGTTCCATAGGAACTAAGCTTAAGGGACTCATTTAAATTATAGGTTGGAAATTGAAATGGCCTGCTGTATGACCTGCTTCAATTTTTTTGCCAATATTGTCTGAAACAATCTCTGAATTTTCAATTGCAGACCTTAAGTTCGATGCAGATTGGGGGCCCTAGCCTGGTTGCCATGTGCGAAGCCATGAATTAAAAAGTCATATTGCTTTTTGGAGTATCCCTGTTTCCACTGTGCTGGACTATTGATTTTAGTTGGTGTTGGCAGGTCATCTGTCTTTAATGCAAAATATTTCTGGGCTGGTTTTGATTTGGGTTTTGGATGGCATCTTAAGCTTGATTTTGAGGCTTTGTCAAGCAGGAAAAACATTTGGCAGCTGGATGTTCACTCCTGTTACAGCTGAAACACTCATGCAAGTACCTACACTTGCCATTGTAAGGGAAGCCCATGTGGTATCTAATGCAGCTGCACCTTGGTACTTTGAAAGAGTGGTTTGGTCTATAACCCTGTTTTTTTTCTTTTGGACAAAAATGTTTTCTTGTACCACGAACCAGAGCAGATGAGAAATGGACACGGTCCACCTGGTTCCAGGCAAGTGGCTTTCTTTGTACAGATTTATGTCAATCCTCATTGTGATAGTGCCAGTCACCAACATCATTATAAACCTTACACACAAGATGCTGATAGCTTAGCAGATCCATAGCTTGATCAAGGAACTTATCTAAAAGCACAGCTGAATACATGTGGAAAGCATCTGTCCATTGATCTACAGACACACCTTTTGCTTTGTCTCCCATCCAGACCAAAGAGAGGAGTTCTGACCTGGCTGTGACTCAGTAATTAAGGTACATGGGCCAAAGGAGTGTTGAGATGTGATATGTGTTGCAATGGGTATGGGTGTACAATAATTTGATGCTGAAAACTGCTCTACTTCAGTGTCTGATTTTGACTCTGGGTGGATTTTTTTAAATTATAATTATTGTTATTATTAGCAAGGGCCACCACTTGATTGTATTGTAATACTGGCATACCTGCTTGTGCCTGCATGAGAGCTTTGTAGCCCTCAGAGAGTGTGTTCCGCAGCCTCATTGTGAGTTGCTGGAACTGAATATTTGCCCATGACCTGAGCTGAAGGGACTGGCTTAGATGCCTGGTCTGTCAATGTGGGGGTGGTGAATTGTGGTCTGCTGCCCTTGAAGCCCAGAACTTTTTGCTGAGTTAGCCACAGCTTCAACCAGTTATGGTGATGGTTGGCTACCCCAGTAGACTTGCGTGTAATGTTTTGGGGGCGTCTTGTATACTGAACCCCAATGAAAAGTATCCACATAAAAAAATTAACACATTAATTTTGTAAGTTACTAAGTACTGTGTGTGCATATATGCATGGTTTGGAGCCTACATCAGGGTCATTCAGGACAACTTTTTAACTTTTGCTGGGTTGTTACATAATGCATGTGACTTTTGTGCACCGAATATGGCTTCTGACCACCACTCCTATTGGATGGCTAAAATGACCTGATGTTTTCAGTGGCTTTAAAAAGGGATGTTCAGCCAAGAAAAAAGCCAGTGGTCTCAGGTGTGTTGAGGCGATCATGCCGCGTCTGAGCCAAGGTCAAAGACACCATGCTTTGGGGCTTGCAGAAGGTGGAGTCCCAATCACTCAAATCGCACAAAGAATGGGGTGTACTCGGCGCACCATCCAACGACTAATTGAACGGCAACAAGAAACTGGATCCGTAGATGATCGGCCTAGGCCTGGCCGAGAAAGAGTGACAACACCTGGCCAAGACCGTCACATCCGGCTGATGCACCTGCGAGACCGTTTCCGTACAGCAGCCCAAACAGCCCGTGAGACTCAAGGGGTGAATCACCGTCCTGTCAGTAGTTCTACTGTGGAGAGGCGACTGAGGAGCAGTGGCCTAACAGCCAGAAGACCTTACAGGGGTAACCTGCTGACCCAACCCAGAAGAGAAAGACGACTGCAGTGGTGTAGAGCACACTCCAGGTGGACTCACCAGCAGTGGAATACCGTCCTTTTTACTGACGAGTCCCGTTTTTGTGTCAGCAGAGCAGATGGCAGAGAACGTGTGTGGCGCCGGACTGGGGAGAGATATGCAGATGCCTGTGTCCGTCAGGCAGATCGATGGGGTGGACCCTCTGTCATGGTGTGGGCAGGCATCAGCAACCGCTACCGGACACCCCTAGTGGTCATTCAAGGGATCCCCAATGCTAGGCGGTACATTGATGAGGTGCTGGAGCCGCACATGGTCCCATTTATGGAGCAGCATCAAGATCTGGCGATCTTTCAGCAGGACAATGCACGTGCACACTCTGCAAGATTAACAATGAACTTTCTCAATGAGAACAACATCAATGTCATGGAATGGCCAGCGTTCTCACCCGATCTGAGCCCTATTGAACATTTGTGGGATCAGTTAGGCCAAGGTATTCAACGGAGGACACCTAGGCCTACTACCCGAAACCAGCTGATCCAAGCTCTGCAGGAAGAATGGAATAATGTTCCCCAACACAGAATTCAAACCCTGGTCAGCAGTATGCGCCGCAGATGTATAGCATGTGTTGATGCTCGAGGTGGCCACATCCCATATTGAACAGAAAAGTTTGTGTGACTTTCAATTAGGGCAGTTAATGACATTTTTTGCCTGTAAGTGACGTTAATGTCGGTAGAGCGTGACATTATTTTTACGCCAGAAAAGTGAATGCTTTGTTAAGTTCTAAGCACGTCTAGGTATGAAATGTTTCAAGTATAAACAATAAAATACTTCAAAATTGGCATGTGGATACTTTTCATTGGGGTTCAGTATATAAACACAAAATTTATATACCATGGTTGCTCATGACTTACATCTTGCTTTGGTGTGCAAATACTTTACAACACCCCCACTTGGCCAACTAGCTAATAAACCCTTTCACTGCAGCATCAGCTTTATACAGTGTTACAGTACACTATAGGAACATGCACCAGCTGTACTGCTGTCTGCAATGACATTTTATGGCCATAATAAACCACTAGCTGATAGCGTGCCCTGATGCGTTGCTTACCTCTCGGAAGTTAGAATACCTTAAGTTAATACTTATACCTGTCGTACATTGGTTAGACACCAGGTGGCCTACATGACTACTACAAGAAACTACACTGCCATTTGATTTTTTTTTTTAAAATGGAAAACGAACCTAGTTAACTGTACATATTTTGCCTCCTAGAGTGGTTTAGATTGAATTGAAATTGGTACCCAAAGGGTTTAACCAATCATAGGCTTGTTCAGATGCACGCCTACAGCAATACTTCCAGGCATGCAACAGATAAGAGTGCCAAACTCAACCAGGTGCAGCTAGAATTCCCAGGGGCATAAAAGGCGCTACCCTGTGATAGCTTGCCATATATTTATGTGTGTGTGTGTGTGTGTGTGTGTGTGTGTGTGTGTGTGTGTGAAAAAGGTGAATCACCAAGGCAGGTTTAAGTCATATCAGGCAACGTAAAAGTTGATCTTACCTCACTCTCCTTGTTGTCTTTTTAACAAAAAAAAAAAAAAAAATATTATACTATTAAAATATATTAGAAACCTTTGCAGAATTTGATTCAAACGTTTTGAAGAATTAAAAAAGGAAACAAAAAAAACAAAAAACGCCCCCTACCCCCCCCCCAAAAAAAAGCAAACAAAAAAAAAACAAAAAACAAAAAAAAAAACAAAAAAAAAAAGACAAAACAAACAAACAAAAAATAGACAAAACACAATTGTGCCTCTCATTTTAGGTCACAGAGGTCTATATTTGCGCAAAGAGTTTAATGCTGCATTGACCAAAGTGAATTTATATGTAATATTCATAGCAACAACGTGAAGGTTCTAAGTAAACATAAAAGGGTAAAAATATATTGTATCTTGATGTACTTATTCTCTTTTCAGGGTTGTACCTTTGTTAATATTTAATGCTTGCATAGAACGAAAAGAATAAGAAAGAAAGAAAGGATGAAAGAAAGAAATAAAACATATTAAATAAAAAACGAGCTATTTTGTTTGAATGCTATTCAGCATAGTGAAATAAAGTTTTGGCATCATTGTGTGTTGGATTTATGTTGCAAGTGAGTGTCCAAAGGGAGGGAAAATATACTTGCAGGACACTAAATAGGGATACAATGAGGGACGGGTGTTGCAAAGAAAAAAAAAAGAAAAGTTGTGGACAGAGCGAACATTTGTTTCTAAAATGGGGACTCCCCATCCGCCCCCACCCCCCTCATGCCTCCCGTTCCAATGCCGGGTATGGGGAATGCTACTGCAGTCTAGGTAGTGCTGGTGTGTTAGTTCTGTCCATATTCGTTAAATTAGACTGACAATCTATTCATCCTTGCAATAGAATTGATCACAGAGTAAACATTCGGCATTGACAAATTAGCTTCTGGTCATGGGTTTAACAATTTGGTGGATCATACACAAGTGGGTGCAAAATGTATGTAGATTAATACGGTTGCCTCCCGCAAGATTCCCTTGGAGAGGTATGACTTTAGGCTGCTTCACTGCAGTACTTTCTGTCTATATATATATATATATATATATATATATATATATATATATATATATATATATATATATATATATATATATATATATATAAACGGTCTTTGTTGTGAACATTGCCTACTGAACACAAGTGTTTAGTGATGACTTAAATTGGAAACCTCAGTGGTGGCCCAACGGGATTTGTGCCATATTTGATGTGTTCACTGGTGATTGTGGGTTGCTGACATTGTACAGTGCCGTGCCTTGAATAGCTTGAAAACAAATAGATGATCCTCGATTCCTTTCAAATATTGATAGGAAAAAGCATACTGATGGTGTAAAGCCTGTAGGGCCATATTCACTGTGGCATACCAGTTATAGCTGTGCCGTTTGCCCTCAGACCCGTCATTCTGGTGGCCCGTCCTTTTGAGCAAAATGAATGAAAGCAAAATCTCAAAAAATATGATTAGTGAGCTCAGTTAAGTTGATTTATTTGGCATTTTAATCTATACATAAAACTATTACAAATAATATGATGAAGACGATACTTACTGCGTATTCTTTTATATTGTAAATAAGGCATGTACAGAAGTAAGCTGCAAATATTAAATTACATATCACAACTTAGTGGAAAAGTTAAAAATTTTAACAAATGAATGAATGAATGACCTGATTGACTGCATTTTTTCACCCTGTACACGTTCATTTGTCATTAAAAGCAACCAAAACAAAACACAACACAGTTTAGTACAATACAGTCTAGAACAACGCAATAAAACCCAGTATAAACGTGTCAACAACACACACAACACAGAGCCAATAAATACAGACCAGAAGTCATTACATTATGCTCATGACCAAAAAAAAGAGAAAAAACAAAAACAAAAAGATGATGATGATAATAATAATTATGATAATAGTAGCAGTAGTAGTGGTAGTAGTAATAGTAGTGGTAGTGGTAGTAGTAGTGGTAGTAGTAGTAGTAGTGGTAGTAGTAGTAGTAGTAGTAGTAGTAGTAGTAGTAGTAGTAGTAGTAGTAGTAGTAGTAGTAGTAGTACTAATATATCCCTTCAGCTGCTACAGCGATTTCGTCTTGTTTCCAAACAACATTCTATATTTTTTTTTTCAGTTTGATCAGTTCCGTATTCTGTAATTCCATAAAGATGTTAAATGATTAACCCTTATTGTACTGCTTTTAGTCCGTAAGCACTTCTTTAAAGCCTTTTATCATGTCATTGCAAGGAACACTGAATACGTTGCAATCCAACATTAAAAAGTGAAATGTATTTCCTTTTCGATAGTTTTGTTTATATTGCAAGTCCTGTCATGTACTGGTTATTGTGTGGGCGTGATCTGTTTCCATGATTATGCCAAAATTCTTGAAGGCCAGCCTTGGATAATATATCCTTTACACATTTTATCCACACTGATTGATTTGTATTTGACATTTCGACATTACACAAGCATGGGTTTGATAATAGGGAATTACTCTCAATATTAACAATCTGAAACCAATTTTTGCATGTCAAATTCATTACTTTTAGTAAGATAGGAAGACCTTCGACCTAACCATAAACGGCTATATTACATGCTTTATGATTTACCTCAAGGCAATACTTGAAAAAACTAACGTGAAACTGTTCAAAAGCAAGTTCAAAATAATCTGTGTTATAAAGATGCATTATTTTATAATGAGGAAGATGTCTCCCGATGTGACCGCAGATACATTGTTTGAATGCATCTTTTTGCTTCTTTGGCTTGTTTTTGTGACTGTTGGTTTTGCTGTTGGTGTTAACCTTACAAGGCTTAGCCTTGTGAAACATGATAGAGTAATGTATTAAGGTAAGACTAAGGTGGTAATTGCACTTAGTTCACTATGACATAATTCTAAAAGTCACAGGGTAAATTATGTAATATCGAATTCTCTGCGGTAGCTATTAAATGACTTAAGAACACCTCTGGCACGTGGTAGGAATTTTTTGTGTGAGGAACCCTAGGTCAAGGTTGTATCTGGGTGACTTTGCCGAATTCTCAAGGTCATAGGGACACTTCTTTGCATAGGTTCACGCACAATACTAACTGAAGAACTTAAAGAAACGTGGTGAAACGTGGTAGCATTATGGATTATAGTAAGACATAGCTCGGAATTGTACCTTCGTAACCTTCATTCTCGATTTTACAGGAGCCACTTTAGTTAGCGTCGGTTTCCGTGGAATGATATCTATGTACTTCAGAGATAAATGATCCAAGGGGAGACAATTTATTTTGTCTTGCAAAAACACTACCTTCATCTTTCTTCTTCTTCTTCTTCTTCTTCTTCTTCTTCTTCTTCTTCTTCTTCTTCTTCTTCTTCTTCTTCTTCCCCCTCCTCCTCCTCCTCCTCCTCCTCTTCTTCTTCTTCTTCTTCTTCTTCTTCTTCTTCTTCTTCTTCTTCTTCTTCATTGTCTTCTTTTTCATCTTCTTCAACAAATTGTTGGACTTGTTAGATAACTGGCAAGAGCAGTAGCCGTAAGAACAGGGTCTGTGATGGCTCTATGAATATCCCACAGCTATAAGAGTTCAAAGGTCAACTTTACCAAACGAAGGCAACTTCCAGTTTCTTAGCCGTGCAATGTAAACCATTGTTCTTAGCAGTTGTTATCTATTCTTACAAAGAATACGAAATAACTATTGGAACGCATGATTTTGTTATCTTACATGACCAAGACAGTCACTGGGAAACATGCCAGATCAATTATGATCGAAGTCACCCAACTACATGTTCACTATCAAAAACCCTTGTAGTAAATCTATACATACATAGACACTCACAACAGGAAAGCCGTTTCCGAGAAATGATACGGCAAGGAAAACATGTGACTTTTCTTACTGGAAGTGAGACCCCGACTGTTCCCTTCCCTGTATACGACGACGCCCACTTTGGCCAACTAGATGCTATCTCAGTTGTACATTTATTTGTGTGTTCCCATTCATCCAGCACGAGACATAAATTCTGTGTAGTTCAAAGTAATCAAGCCTATCTGTAAGAGCTTTAAAGTTTCTGTCAATCGGTTAGTGCCTCTCCGCATGCTATTAATTTCTGTGTATTTGCTGTGTCTGACATTTCCGTATTTTTGTGACCTTTTCGCCAAATATTATATATATATATATATATATATATATATATATATATATATATATATATATACATATATATATATACATATACATATACATATATATATATATAGATATATATATATATATATAAATATGTAAATATACACATTATTTGGTATTAACTATAATTCAAATGGAGTGTAGCATGGTTATATCTGATAGTTTTGCTTTCTCCGTTCAACAGAAGTAAACTTTAGTAAGACCCCTTAAGCAGGGAGCACATATGAGTGGCCTCGTCTTGTTTGTGCATATGGACATCTCCATGTACATGTTTTACCATTTACACCGATAGCCAAGGAAACATCTTATCTACATAAAAAAGCTTTCCAAGAAACTGTCTGCATTGGTATGTGATTGCTACAATCTCATTTGAATTGTTTTCCATGTGCATGCAAGCTTCATAAGCCATCATAAAAATGCCGGCAGCCTATCTGCTGAAAAAAATGGCAAGTTGTCATATATCGAATAATCTGGGACATTTCCCCGGTTATCATGCTAATGCTATCTACATTTGCAGTTAAAGTCCATCTGGAGAGAATGGTACATTGCCAAATGTAACCAAAAATGCATTTGTGGCAATTTTGATTAGGGAAAGTCAACAAAGAACAACATGAAGAATTTTATCTAGCAAGTTTATGTGTTAATACTTCACAGATTATATGGTAAAGCAGAGTCAAAGTATGTTGAGGGTATTGGAAGAGTCCTGCTTAACGATATTTAATTGGATAATCTATATCCTTACAGGTCTCATCTTATCGTAAGTCGTATGAGCTAAAAAGGGATCAATACCCCCAATCACGCAACCGACCCTCACGCCAATTTGTCACATATCGAAGAATTCTGAACATTTCCCTGGTTATCATTCTAATTCTATCCACATTTGCAGTCACAGTCAATCTGGAAAGAATGGTCCATTGCCAAATGGAACCGCAATTGCATTTGTGGCAATTTTGATTAGGGAAATTCAACAAAGAATAACATAAAGAATTTTATCTGGCAAGTTTATGCACTAGTCCTTGGAAGATTACTGCTTAACGATATTTAGTTTGGAGGAACTATATTCTTACAGGTCTCATCTAAACATAATTCATTTGAGATAAAAAGGTATTAATACCCACCCCTCCCCCAGTCATGCAACCGACCCTCACCCCTACCACACCCCTACACCACCCACACACCCAAAGGAAAGGTATGAATAGTTTGAACAAATGAAACTCAGTAGATATGGAAACAATATAATGATCTATTGCAAATGAACGAGTGCAGCAATGGGCGAGTCTGTAAATTTGCCAAAACTAGCATATATAAGTGGATGGAGTGCCAATGAAGTCAAATATGCTTTCTTACTAAAGGCTAGGTAATTATGGTCTTATCTTTGTCAAAATATCTCAGTTTTGCTTGCTGCAAATTGCTAAAAAAAGTACTACGAGGTAAAAATCAGCACATATAAGCATGGCGGAAACTAGTAATTGTGTAAATTAAAAAATGTAGATTAAAAAGCCTGAATTACGAATTATATAGTAATCCCATAATTTAAAGATTAAAAAACTATGAAAATTAAGTTGCCAACTTCAATGAAACATGATAACAAATCACTAGCCTGGCTACCCCAGACACGACGAGGAAAGCGTGCACACATATACGCATGTATAAATATTACATAGCAGAATATTCCACATAACATTACAACATCATATATATATATATATATATATATATATATATATATATATATATATATAAATATGTAGAGCATAGTATACATAATAGAGCTTTTTGGCTTATCCATAAATGAAGGCATGCACATGATAAGCTTTTTAGACACTTGTTAAAAAATATTCATGTCATAAGAACTAGATTACCAAGTGTACATGTACATTTATCTCATACGTTTGGCGCAAAGTGTAAAGTGTTTGAAAGCGTTTAGAAAACTGTCTGAAAACGTTCTGCTTTCACCAACCGCATTCGGCAAAGTGTTTGAAAGCGTTTGGAAAAGTGTTTGAAAGTGTTTGGAAACGTGTTTGAAAGCGTTTGGCAAAGTGTTTGTAAAGTGTTTGCTATGCGTTTGCAAAACGTTTGACTTGACTTTCACTGAAAGTGTTTGGGAAACGTTTGGGAAACGTTGGTGCGTTTGTTAACTTGAACGCGAGCGTATCTGTAGCTTAAGTAGTTTGTGCAAATGCTTTCTCGAATGGTGCAAATGCTCTCTCGAATTACTATCGCCTGGGAAATGTTAGTATTGTGTGTGGTCATGCTTCTATGATAACGCCAATACAATGGCATTGGCGGGGATGTTTACAGTCTGTTTTATTATAAGTCCTGGATTAGTTCGTAGCTAATAATATTTGGGTAAATAAAGCGATAATGAGTCCTGATACCCTAGTCTCCGCTTTGGAATCTTATTTCCAAGGTAAAGATAATAAGTCGTCTTGATCCACTGAGCAAGACACATGAAAGGGTGTTGCAATTTTGAATTTTCTCGAATAACTGAAAAGTATGAGTCAAACAGACTAGGATATGATTTTCAGATAGCTTGTCTTCTTGATTGTTTTATTAAGATTCATATCGATACGATTATTGTCAATGATTTTATACGCCGATTAACAAGAGGGTATCAAATTGCATATTCTGTCAGCATTTCTTAAAAAATAATCGATGGGAAAATGTACATATAAAAAACCGTTATTATGTATCAAATAGCAAACCAAATTGCACCTCAGTATCACCTAAATACGGTAACTGGTGCACGTAGTTTTACCAGTCAGGCACAAATTCACAGGGAAACTGGATGGGATACGTTAAGTCCCCGAAAGACAAATAAAAAAAATGGTTATTATGTATCAAATAGCAAACCAAACTGCACCTCAGTACCTCCAAAATATTTTGCCCGAACCAGTTCACGATAGATATAAAACTTATGCTCGCTATCATTCAAATGAACTTTCATGCCTGCACGTACTGTTTCCTTCAGCAAATCATTTTTCCCATCTACTGTGACACTGTTGAATCATCTCCCAGTTGCAACAAGAAAAATGAATCTATCGAGAAATTCAAATCTAAGGTTCAAAATAAAAAACAAACATGCAATCAATTGACGCTTTCTACAAAATTAATTGATAAACGGAAAAAAATTCATTCTGAGAAATCAAAGTTGAAAGACTTGAGACGCTATTTTCTCACATTAGTGGCCATAATGACATTGCTACTCTTCAGCCATGGTCAGTTTTGGATGCAATTCTTCGACAACATATCAATCACCTAATTCGATGTACAGTTTCCAACATACAATCATGTTTATTGGCTTAAAAGCAGTAATCTGCCCGAATGACACCAAAGGCAACCACACTTGCAAGCTTGATAAATATGTAGCCAAGACAAAAAGCTGCTAGTCAAAGAAACATCTGCTGATACAAGCCCCGAAGCATGTTCTGAGAAGTTACCCGGTAAAGACCTTTCACTATATTTTGGCTGGTGCAGCCTGTGCCAAAATTATACAGAGGAACGTGGACACTATGTACAATAGTGCATTCTTATATATATTAATTGGACAGTGACAGTTTAGCTTATGAAAAGCATGCAGTTTGACCTACGGAATAGGGTAATAAAGAACAGGAAATCGTTCTAGATTGTGAAACTCCAGTATAACAGTACTTACTAGTACTACTCCTGAAAGGTTACAGTTGGTGGCTTGCCGTTGCTACGGCACTGGGTTGTGGAAAAGCAGCCGAATGCTATACAAACTTTGCTGGATTATTTAGCATACGTTTGTCAACATGCTCGAGCCAGCTAAAATATGTTCATATTCTTGTCCCATTTATGAAATAAATTTTGCTTTTCCAAGCTTCTTGACAGGAAAGGTAAAGTGTCAAACCTTATGAAAATGGAGAAAAGTCATTTTGTATCTCCTCCGCTGCCTTAAATGTTAAGATCACATGGCAATACCTTGCCAAAAAATTATTTTATCTAAATATGTAGCTGTTTGTTTGTTTACTTGCTTGCCTGCTTATTCATTCATTATTTCCTTCATATTTGTTCATTTCTTTCTTTCTTTCTTTCTTCATTCATTCATACATCCATTCATTCATTTATTTATTTAATTATTTAGTTGGTTAGTTAGTTAGATAGCTGGCTAGCTAGCTAGCCAGTCAGCCAGCCGGCCAGTCAGCTGGTCGGCCGGTCGGTTGGTCGGTCGGTCAATCAGTCAGTCAGTCTGTCAGTTAGTTAGTTAGTTTTGTTCAAAATATTTAAATTCCGTGCGCATAGAAGCTCAGACACCGAAAAACCAGGCATCACATTATCGTTCGGCAAGGATTCGTTATATTAAAATGTGTCCTTCTATGTTGCAAAATAAGGCTTGCTCCTCAGAAACATATTTTATCAACCATTTCCATCGCGAGCCTCATCACATGGAGTAAATGTTATTTACAGGATTATCAGCAATTAGAAAATATCCAATTGGCTACAAGCATTGTCATTGCAGGAGCCAACTCAAGGATTAATTATAATTTACTGTATGGAGAAACTGGTTTTGAAACGTGCTCAGCACCCCGAGGAATAAGGAAATTATTTTTATTCTTCAAAATCACACATGGCGATGTTTCACACTATAAAGCTACCTACTTCCTGATTCTGTTCACGGAAGAAACACATATAATGCTCAATCTAGAACAAACTTGTCACTATTCTGATCGCAAACGAAATTATTTGACTCAGCTACAGCGCGACTGCGGAAAAAATACTGCACAAGATTTGAAATTATGAACATCATGTCAAATTCGAGATGCACCGGGATACCAAAAGTGTCGCTATTTTTTTTCCAGAGGCGAGAAACGGCTTGCTGTATCCCATGCAAGCTTCCGCATGGGATGCAGCAAACTAAACTCTGATCTGTTTAGAATGGGCCTTATAGGATATCCTAAGTGTCCCGGTGGCAACCGTTAGGGAAATGAGGACCCTTCCACTACTTTTTTTGTAAATGTTCCCCTTTCTTAACGGAACGCACAGCAAAATTATTCCCTTCGCGTCGTTTAAAGTAGTGGCATTACTTCATGACTCTGAAACGTGTAACATCCAACAAAATGAAATAATATTCCATGCAGTACACAGTAACATTAATGCAACAGGTAGATCAGGAGCAATTACGTAAATCTAATACAGACTGTGTTTGTAAAGTTTATTGAAAGAGTACATCGACTTCATTTTGTCTTTGGTGTCGTGTGCTCTGATATATCCTGACACTTACGTGGCTTTGCCACTCTATCTGTCTTTGTAAATTGTTATGTTTCCTTTGCGTCTTTGCCCTTGTGACTTCTGTCTTTTCTTCCCTTTTCCATGTACAGGAGGATATATATATATATATATATATATAGAGAGAGAGAGAGAGAGAGAGAGAGAGAGAAAGAGAGAGAGAGAGAGAGAGAGAGAGAGAGAGAGAGAGAGAGAGAGAGATCAGCCCTTTTTTCTAATTAATTTTCACTAAATACGCTTCAACCCAAACCATAAAGAAACGGGCAATGCTATGAAGCAGGCTATTGTAGTTCATGCTCAACTTTACGTGCCACATGTGCTTATAACTAACTTTAAATAGGCACTTTTTTTAAATGGTTGGGTTATTCTAAGTTCAAAAGAAAAATTGAAGAAAGCACATACGTTTTAATGTACGAGGATTGCCCTCATCGTGGTCCCATCAATGTATACTGAGAGATACGAAAACTTCAGTGAATAGTTTGATGAGTTATCTGTATGCACCCAACCTGCAGTTTCCATTTGACATATTTGCCAGAATATCAGGTCTTTGTTCAGAGTTTCTGATCATTGGCTATGGTGACTGCTGTAGACAATATATCCGATAATTATTTTGAGCAACTTAATAAGATTACCTAATGCGTATGGTCAGCATTTCTCCACCCCCCCACCCCTTAATTTTTAGTCAACTGTTGTAGGGAATATATCTGTCTGCAAATGATGTTTCTTTAACATGATGGGAGACTTAAAAGCTTTGTCGAAAAGGGGTATTTCTGTAGCCGGAAAAGATTTCGGTTTTGATATATATATATATATATATATATATATATATATATATATATATATATGTTGGGGGGGATCCTGACCTTATCATAATTCCTTCATTATTCTGCTTCCGTAAATATTTCGAAATGTTTATCCATGTAACTAAATCTATACTCGTTGCCTAAAGTCATCTCTTTTTAAATACCATACTAAGTCTTTTTGTCATTTACTTCCAGGTCCCATTTAATAAAATCACGTACTAAACTGTCGATAGGAGCCTCCAGACCAGACGCAGTGTCAGACTTAATGTCGTCATAATCGGAAAATAGCAATGAACTTAAACTTTTGTTACCTATATCAACTCTATGTATATGGGATTAATTTTAAAAATGCACTCTGTCATTTTAATATTCAGCAGTAGTAACCTTCAAGTGCATCCTTGCTCAAGACCAATAGTCATTCGAAACGATTCAGTTTCACCTTCTACTTATTACAGCGATACCATTGAATTTTGATTCATGTTACGAATTAGCAGAATGCACTCTACAGGAATGTTTGCTTTGTATAGCTAATAGTCTAATCTTTATCGGAGAATAGTGTCAAAAGACGTCGGGAATCCACCAATGTCAAAATATTTTGATATTCCTTACTGAAGTTCTTGTCTATTGTTTTTTTTTTCCAACACGAAAATATTATCAATTGTTTGTCTTCCTTCAATGAAGTCTACCCTCGTGATTATGATGCCCAAATGGACCATGATCAAAATTAGCATAGGTAACTCTCTGTACCTGAGATGCATGGGTAGACCCTCCAGCCAGTGGACTTTGTTTAAAACATGATTGGAATCCATTTCATTATGATTTAACATTCTCAGGAATGGCTGCATGTCTGAACCCCCCTAATACGGCAGCAACCCTGGGAAAAAAATAATAGTAAATGATTCAATGAATGAATGAATGAATCTGTGAGTAAATAAATAAACAGATTAATTGAGTGAGTGAGTGATTAATTAAACACATTTATTTTTCCGAGATCAGCAGTGTATATTTTCTCGTAATATGACAGCCACTCAATTTTTGGATTTTTTTCTGTATCTTGAGATTATTTCTTTATTTATCAGCATATTATTGACCTGATTCCACAACTGGTTATCTTTAATATCATGATCTCAACCCGAGCAAACAAACCTGCTTTGTATTGCCGCCCTCATCGGCGAGTAAACGATTTGAATGCCCTCAGATCTAGGAAATAAGGAACAACCTTGGGAGCTTCTCTGGTGTGATATATGTGTATTAGTCGGTGCTGAGGGTAATTATTATACATATTTGAGGATGTTTTGTGTGGTTCTGCTTTGTTTGTATCTCCCTTCACCATGGGCACTGCAGGTAAGGACAATGTTGTACAATTCATTTCAATGGCTAACTCAAGAAAGTTGAAATCACCACAGCTGGCACTAAGTAACAGGTACAGTGAGATGAGCCGTAATGTTTCCTGATTGAGTAGTTATCACCCTCTGGACGATTATCACAGCACAAAGGCAGTAGGGTTGATTACTTAGATCTTGGTATTTTTATTTTTTCGAAATTCTAAAGAATCCTTTTGTAATTCAGGCGTTCTAGTTTATAATGGACTCTGTATTGGCGGATGCTGTTGAGCAGGAAATTGAGCCCATAACTAAAATACTAGGATGCTTGAAGTATAAAAATTTAAAACAATCAAACAAAAAATCTGTAATGCCTGGAAAGGATACAGAGTTGAAGCATGTTAGGTCAATGTGTAATCAGTTGGAAGCTAAAGTAGTAGAGCTGGAGAAAACCAAAGCAGCAAAAGAAAAGCAGCTTTGTGAACTGTTTCTGTCCGTTATTCGTTCGAACTATATGGGCGTAGACACAGGCTAAGAATTTTCGGTATCAAAGAGAGTGAAAAAAAGGATGCTGATCAAATGCTTCTAAAGCTATTCAAGGACAACCTTGGTATTGAGCTCCAGATTCAGTACATTTTGAGATACCATCATGTCGACAGGCCAAGACCCAACAGTAATTAAGCCATTATAGTGAGATTCTTCAACTATTATACCAGGACTAAGCTATAGAAAGGCAACATATGCTTACTTTCCTTGTTGTATCTTTAAAAACCTTCCTAATCACTTTATTTATCATATTTACAAGTGTGTTTTTTGTGTTCAACAAAGTTGTGTGACGGAATTACTGAGACTTTGTGTGCCAATTTGCAACTGACAGTTGGCTCACCCACAAAGTAATATTTAACATAAATTTTTGTCCCAAAATATCCCTAAGCTCGCATTAGTGGGCTTCCATTAAATAATGTGCAAAGACTGCCTCACTAGATTAGGCGGGGGCGTGGCCTTTACGTCTCCCTGCACTTTTTAGCTTCTAGGTGTCTTGACTAGGAATGTCCTGGTCTTGAGTTATTATGAGCTGAAATTAGAGTACATAATAACAAATTTTTACTTGGGGTCATTTACAGACCACCAGATTCTCCGGTATGTTTCTGGGAAAATTTACAAACCAATCTCGATCAAGCTAAATATCCGGGCTTCCAAAATATCACCCTATCTGTGATCTTAATGCCAACTCTATGGTACCAGTAAAAAACACTCGACCATCATTGTACTACTAACTTTTTGGTTCCTCATATTTAAGAACCCACCCGGATTAACAGTACCACCTCTCGGTGCTTACATCAAATAATTTCTAATATTGCCAATTTATTTTTAAACCAAGTGTCCTACCACCTATAGACAACTGCAATCATAGCATAGTGGTTGTTCGGTTTCGGCGTAAAAAGGAGCAAGTTTACAACAGCTTGATTTGGGAATACTAAAGGGCAAATTACAACCATTTTCATGATCATATCTGTCTAATTCAATGGAATAATTGTTTTGCATCCAACGATGTCAATGAGTGTTGTCTTTCCTCGTCTGTTCCTTTTATGCATGCAGCAAAGAATGTTTTCCCAAGAAAGGAGTCACCATTCGCCCCGACGACCTACCATGGGACAACTCGTCCTTCCGTCTTGAACAATGTATAGTTATTCATTTTTACACCTAGGCCAAAGACGGCAATTAGGGAAAGCTTGGTGGATTATTATTATTATTATTATTATTATTATTATTATTATTATTATTATTATTATTATTATTATTATTATTATTATCATCTTTATCATCATCATTATCGTCGTCGTCGTCGTCGTCGTCGTTGTTGTTGTTGTTTTTTTTTATAAGACGCACCATCAGTCAAAGCCTTCCTCATTATGCAATGGGAAGCACAGAATGGAGAGTGCTCCCAAAGCCCGGGTGTTACATTCTATTTTGTGGAGCCAAAGAAATCTTAACACGTCAATGATACAAGATCCTTTCCCTCTTGATCCCCTACTGATATTATGGGTAATCTGAACATCAACGAAGATGAAATTCGCGACATACTTAAAAGTCTCGATTAAAAACTACTGGCTCAGATGAAATAAGCACCAGGCCTTTGAAAGAGGGTTCTCCTGTTATACAGGGTAAGTCAAATTATTCTTATCTGAGCCTCTACTATACAAATTTAGTAATTATGGTTTGTTTGACAGGTACTCTTCGTTCATAATGAAGCTCTGCATTTATAAGCAAAACTTCACGTATTTAGAAAATTCATCATTTTCCACCTTCATATTTATTCATTATTATGCGGGTTGTCTTTGCTGAATAGCTAGCTCAGTCAAGGAGCCGCTACTCAGAGAGACTTGTACGGGTAATAGGCTTCCAAACATGTTCTGAGTGGTTACCCGCTGAAGACCCTTTAATTTATTTGGTCTGATACAGCCTATGTCAAAATTTCACAGAGGAACGTGTGCAATATGGACAATAGTGCTTTTATATATAAATATAGGTTAGACAGGGACAGGTTAACTTGTGGAGAGTAAAGAGTTCGGACTGCGAAATAAGGTAATGACTACTAGGAAGTGATTCTGGACAAAAAGACACAATTTATACAATACGCAAGCCTTTGACAAAATTATTTAAGCTGTCCTTAAATAAAAATATTTTCCTCCTGTCTGGAAAGACGCTCATGTTTCACTTCTTTGTAAAAGAGGTGAAGTGAATTAGAAATTAAAAATGCACATCAAATTAGGGTTACAAATAAGGCGATGTCAATGCAAATAAAATTATACACACAGAATAAAATCAAGGACCAGACATCATACCGGCTGTTATTGGGGATCAGTATAATAGGCCAACCTCACAACCCGAACATACTAAAAAGAGTTAAGAAAGGCTGAGTTGCAACTGTCTGACCCTGCTCACAAGCACCAATAGACCTATGTTGCTCGGCGCAATGGGAAGACCAACAACCAGAACCAGACAGGTCAAACAGAAGTTTAAGTAGAAGTTCATATTATGGTAGAATGAGTAAAAAGGCTCACATTAAGAGACATACCAATGTAGGCTGTATAGCACATAATAGTAGCACATAACGTAGCAAATCTATAATACCACTAGAGCTTGTCTCAGTGGGATGAGCATAACGGGCTATTGTCATACCAAATATGACGCCAAGAGGCAACATTTTGTATTGAATAATCCCATCGATGATAGTATTTGGGACACTTACGCGCTCCACATTATTTTTCGCCAACAGATAAGAAGACAGCTACCTATCAGGTGAATCAGCATTGAATACTCTTGACAGAAAGCCAACGGTCATTTTTCAACCTATTCATTTACTGATTGAATGTGTAATGCTGGGAGTAGTTTAGAATGATGTAATCTAGCACCTATTCCAAAACTCTTTTTAACAATTTAACCCTTACAGTTTTCAAGTTTATGTAACTCTGATTTTGACAATTGTAGAGTTGTAAGGTCATAAAGTAGGCACAGAGCACCAATGCTTCTCCAGAGATGTGCTTTAACCTCCGACGAGAGACCAGGATGTGACATGCCAATACAGCTTAGACCATGCATGACCCTCCTAGTACATGTAGATGCTATTCGTTTCTCCACCAGCGCTGCGGCCCTTCTGTCACAAGTAAAAGATACACCTAGGATGTCAATATTTTCCACAGTTTCTATCAACCCACCGTATAGCGGGAAAGTAGACATGTATTTAGGAGTACATTTACCAAAAATGATAATTTGGTTTTACATAACCCAAACTGAAATCACCATGATCTTGCATATATACTCACAGATATTTATAAGCTCTCGGAGACTGGTAACAGCCGAGCTGAATACAGCTATACCATCAGCATAAGCATATGGCTGATATATTTCTCGACCAATTTTCAAACCATAACCACAGTTACGTAACTCCATTATCAGGCTATCAATGAAAATAATAAATAGATGGGGTGAGAGTAAACTCCTTTGTCTAGTACCCTGAGTACGCTAAAACGCTGAGATGTAGTAACCTTTCCACTTGACAACTACTTTAAAATTTTGATACCACTTGTATAAAAAAAATCCAATAAGGTGTTTTATCAATTAATGTGAAAAAACAAACCTGCATGCCGTATGCTGTCAAAACACTTCATGGCGTCTAAACTGCACGCGTAAACAGGAGGTTTGCCACTAATAAAGTACTGAGCAATCTCATGGAACAGAGCACTACCCAGATTGGCACATCTGCCGTTCCTGAATAAAAACTGTTTATTTGACACCGTAGAAAAAAAAGGAATTAATGGTTTTCATGCGAGGAGCTCAGAGTAATGGTCGGTAACTATTCTAATTATTAGGATTGAGACAACTTTTTTTTATACTGGAACAACAATCCCCAATTGGAATTTACCGGGGATGACATTCCTTGTCAACATAACAGAATAAATAGCAGATGAATGTTACCTTCAAATTTCAGAATTTGCATAAAAACGTTTTCAGTTCATATACCATCACACCCTGGAGATATATTATTTTCAGTGTCAATATCAATAAATTTACCTGCTCAGCGCTGACAGTTACCATCTGATTCCACCCCTGATTGCATGCATAAAAGGATTCCAACTTAGAAACAGTGTCAGCCTGTGAGAAGTAAAAATGTCTCAGCATCAGTAGAATGGCTCAGTATCGTTCATTATTGCAAAAAAGTGATCAGTGAAATGACAGGATTGTGTAGAAGAAGGCGAATTTTTTCTCTTATGTGTCTTGGTATCATTCCAAAATGCCCTCATTTTTCATTCTGTATAATATGTATTCATAACATCAAATCTACGGTCAATGTGACCTTGTGCTCTACTTTTAGACAACCGACGGAATTCACGTTTAGTGTTTTTCGACATCTAATATACAACACCCTTATTTTGGCGGTCATCCTCCACCCAGATATTCCACCAGAATCGTTTGCGGTCCCCTAAGACTCCAAGATGATTACGGGTGGTAATGTCTACATGGCACAACACCGGCTTTACTACTGCATCATCTATAGCTGTATTTACTATTCCAATGTGCCATCAGTTAAAGTAGACATACAAGAATAGTCACCTTTGCAAGGTAACTCTAATATGGGAATAAAAGTATAGTTTTATATAATTCAACCAAATCTGGTTTGTTCCACGTTTAAAACAGGGCATGAAATACATAATATGCCTTTTGACAACACTTCCGGTAGTTTGGATTTAATATATCAACCCAAATTTGCACCTCAGCAACCCCTAGAAGGTGATCATTGGTATTTATGTCATTTTGTGGTAACACATGTTTTTTTTTCTGCGAATTAATGGGCACAGCGAAAGGTTCAAGTTTACTCAGTTGGCTCTTGATATCATTAGCAGCAAACTGACACCTTTCTTTTTCTTATTTTGCAGAAATGTAAGCACCAAATCATCTCTCAAAATGCCGAAATGTTCCTCCACATCCTTCATTATCGCTGGGTTGACCACAGCAAGCCACAAAAAGGAACAGACCTGCCAAGAGTGACCTTCACAATACACCTGTACTAAATTGCCCTGTGCCATGTACAGCACCAGGTATACTATCAGCCAATGTCCGCTCAGATAGAAATAGAAGAAAAAGTGAATAGCAGGTAAATGTTAGGTCCTGCGTGATCCACGTGGTGTTATAAATCAAAAGTGAAACTTTGAGATTATCAGACCCTGTAAATCCTACAACAATGCACCCTTTTTATAGGGCCTGGTTAGGCAGGGTTGGATCAGTCACCGCGGCGCCCTCTCTCATATTGTTTATCATGTCGTGTACAATAACATAGTCTACAACAATTTAAACATTGGGTTTATGGCAGGAAAAGTGCCTGATCTGTCACCTGGAGGCCGACCATTCAGGACACGCACACCAGAGCTCATACAAAGCTGTAGAAGAATATTGCTTGCTTTAGTTACCATATATGATAATCTTGCGCAGGCGATTCACAGGCCAATCACAGTCGTACTTGTTTTGTAAAGGCACATAATTTACGTGGCCACGTGATAAATTGTCGATTGACAATGCGTCTCAGCATAATAACAGAGCCTTTTTCTGAATATTTGGTTAATTTTCCCCTTTTTTCCATATTTGGAGGTAGCTACCCGACAGAATATACACAAAACCAAGATAATTATTATTTTAGTCCAATGAATCCTTTGCGGAGTTTTACGCAAGGCAAATATCAATTGTTGTTGTCTAATTTCTGGATAACGTTATATATTTTTTGTACAATAACACCCAGCCCCAAGATTCACGTTTTGCCTTAGCGTGTCCTTTTAACAATTAGAAACAGAGAAGGGGAAACCTGTGCCTGATAAGACCTAGGTTAGAATATATTTCATCTCTCTCACGAAAAGCAATTTTTGAAGCGAGACTAAATCGTGTTTAAGTAAAAATAACTGAAACTGTTGAAGGTCAGTAAATGATGCATAGATCCCAATAGATCATTTCCTTTTATATACTTCTGTCCAACACCATTAACATTCTGGCTAATATATATAAAATGTCCTTCCTAAAACATTTTAGTTTCGACCGACTGTTCTCTTTGTCTTTTAGTGGTTGTTTTTGTAAATCCTGATCATTCTGGTGCATACAGTTTTTGTTTTTGTCCCGATGGTTGGCAGGTCTGGCATGGTCTAGTCATTACGAAGGCACTCCCGTATTCCTCAGCGAATGTTGTTATGAAAAATACACACATCTTTGGAGTTCAAATGAAGGCCATCTATTGCCAGACATGAACTATTGATACTGTCCTTGTCAATGAATACCCTGCCATCTCTGCAGCATAAAATAGCCAAGGCAGCATTCACAGTTTTTCACTTTTTAATTCGATCTTTTTTCGCCCCTGTAACAGGCACTAGAAAACGTTACGTTTTGGATCTGCAGTGACTTTAAGTTGTCTGCAAGGCGCCGCAGTTAAAGAATGATGGTCTTAGATGTACCATAACAGACATGGAGGAGGTCAACCTTGTTAAAAACACATGGAAACGAGGCGGGAGAAACGTGGCAATCACATCCTGGGACAATACGCTTCACTCTTTCAGCGCCAGGTTAAAGACTGAACCCTCAGCACGTTCTGGAAGCAATGAATGACGTGAACCTGGGCTTGGACCATTCTGATCTCCTCGGGTATCAAACAAAAATGACTGCCACGTACATTATAATGCTTTGCTATGACATTTACGTCTAAATTCCTTATAATAATCACCATAGTTTTGTTATGGTTAGCACTGAAACGGTTAAATATTTCATGAATAAATGAACTAAATATATTGAATTGCAAAAATGAAAGTTATTTTGTGCAGTTAACCGATGACATTCATCGCGAATCAACACTGGCATCCCACCAGTATAACTGATATGCTTTGTACATGTATACCAGTGTCTAATTCTGCAGACGCTCTGTCTACCTTAAGGTACAGGGATAATCAGTTGACAAAAGGAATCGACACATAATCATATATATATATTGCAATTGTCCAGCATATCATGGTGAAGAAAAAGTTGCAGTTTGGAGTTTGCAGTTGTGATTTATAATTAGCCGTGAGTATACAAGCTGCAGACCAGCAGTCTGGCAGTGTGAGGTGGGAGGTGCAATGCAGACCCACAGGCATTTTCTGTTTTGCAATACCATACTTAATAAATAAAATACGCATATATGCTTGTAATCTCAAGGCAAAGACGCCCTGGGGAAAATGAGTTGTTTCGTCCTCACATTATAATTGAGCCCCTGCGGTGGCATGCATGCAAATATTGAAACAGAATTAAATGTTCAACATATGTTGTTGTGCAGCAACGGCATTAGTGTGTACTTAATTAACGGTCCGGGGCTTGACAATGGGCAATCGTTGTAGGTCAGTGCTATACACAACCTGCCGTCGTGTGCTGAATACGTGCAGAGATTTCTGTTGGCTCTCTTCCCTTAGAAAAGTAGAGCGGGGGCGGGTTTTTTTTCGGATTTTATGTTGGTTCTCGTCTTGAAGCTGGGTTCAGATCTTTTATGGTGGTTAAGCAAATTCGGATTGCACGCAATTGCATGTGACAGGTCAGGCTGAAATCCAGATCTCCTCTGTTGGTTTAAGAAGTTGAGGTTAAATAATCATCTTGCTGACGGGAAATTCAAAGTTGAAATTCACCACCTTCTGCTGGCTTTATTGAAAACAACTGGGGAACAGGGAGATGCCCTATAAATATCCTTGTTGTAAACTGATTTGTTGTTGTTGCTTGACTACAACACTTGCTGTTAGCTTTTTTCTGCTCACCGTTATGGAATTGCATATGGTACCTAATTTTTTTCATTCTCTTCTACTTCCACAGTAAACTAGAAATGATCGTTGTCGAGTGGGGTGAGTTTTTCCTACGGTATTTAAGATCAACGTGTTTTTTTGGGGGGAGGGGCGCTTTTGGGGTGCGCGGGGGCAAAATTCGGATTCTATGAGGTTTATTAGAAGCCTTAATATAAGCATTTTCAGAACGATTTTTACCAGCTGCAGTAGAGCTGGTACCTTTTCTCTTAGCTAGCGACTCTTCATCTTGATATTTGTGTGTGGTAGGTACTTTTGTACTTTTTAATGACTTTTATGTTTTAAAACCTTCCGACCCTTTTTACGGGTGTACTGGCTTTGGCCTTGAAATCTTAATTAATGATATTAAGGTGTTATCTGTGAAAGATGCATATTATGTGGTATTGCATGCCGAAGCTATTGAACCAGAAATCTTGTGGGGTTTTTTTTCCGTTGCGGCATTGCTTAGCCAAATCCTGCATTTGTATTTTATTGCCAAATTAATATGCTTGGAGACGGGCAACAATTTAACGTTTTCGGCATCCAGCATTTTATTGCAACCTGCCATTGCCGCTTGTAGTCTTTATAATGTCATACATCAACTTAACCTTGATGAATTACAAATGAGTCAAACCTGATTTCATTCAGTCAATATTATTTTACTACTGCTATTTTTTTTCGACGGACGTTAGTAGGGCCTTCCTGCAAAAGCCAAACTTGTAATTGATTTTCCACAAGCAATCTACTACAAAGTTCGACGGCGATACTCGCCTTTATCTGTGTCATTGCAGAGAGTGAAGAAAGCCACCATGTATGTATATGATATTAATCCAAGGGCAGGAACTGGCGCCGCACCTTATAGAACTTTTTGCATGGTCACAGGTACTATCTTAGTTTATTCAATAAAATATACACATGAAGTAGAAAAAGTATGGTTCAATATGTGTATGAGGAAACATCTTACAAAACAACCCCCCCCCCCCCAAAAAGCATCGACAACACCGCCAACAAAAAAGAATAAAAACAAAGGCTAGTTCCTAAATGTACATCGATAATAAAGAAACCACATAATGTGAGGGCAAAATTAAGGGTATCGTTGGACAAAAATGTCGAAAAGGGTATTCTGAAAGGCCAGAGGTGGGAATTGAGCTGTTCCAAACAGGTAATGCTCCAAAGAACAGCTTCATGAGAAAATAACCTGCAACAGCACACGGTATGTTCTGTTGACCTGCACCTTAGCTCAACGCAAGCGTATTACTACAAATTCTTGCCAACACCAGTAATTTCGATTTCTATCATATATTTCGTTTACACACTCATTCACTAAAAAATTTTGTCTTTTGTCACTGAAGCTTTTCTGTAGACCTGCAGGAACATCGGCTGAGACCAAGCAGCCAGAGTTCTCTTTTTTAACTTAAATCATCGAACATCACAAGAGGTAAGCAGTGGCTTATTCACAATTTCATATCTGAGCTCAGTCAAAAAGCCTATACAACTGTATGAGTGGCCTGGAGTGCCGCTACAACATTAGCTACAAGAAAGTTATTTTGTTTTAAACCTTAGCAAAACATGTACTTATACTGGTTGAGTGGGGAATATATAAAAAAAGTTTTAAGTATATACATGTAAGTGGGTATGGGTTGAAATGGAAAGACAACTGGCTTTATATAATCAACAACAAATCCTTGCATATTTGAATTACCTCAAGATGGACGCATTTTGGTGGATAAGAAAATTAATTGGTAAAAATGTGTTAAAGTCGAAATGTGCATATAAAATACACTTACATACGCGATATGTCGTACGTAATGTCCACACTAAAATGAAAGTCAGCTGCAAGGATGACGACTTTGCATTTCTGGTTGCATACACATTAGGACATTTAAAAGGCTGTGTATTATTGCTCACTACATAACAATTTTCGCATGCTTGTCTCGCTCATCATAGCACGTGTGCTGTTCTCATTTAGCCTTTACTTGAGCACCATATTCCATGACACACAATCTATGGGTTGGGTTTTCCCTGCACATTGGCGCAAACGTACATGCTTCAAATCACCGACCAGACACTACATATGGTGTATTCGTTCATCTCAGAGCTACAGGATTGAATAAGACTCAGAGGACATACAAAACTGTCTGCAAATATGTCCTAGTTACTACATTGAAATGATCATATCTTTTGAAAGAAGCATACGTATTATCATGACTTTATTTGTAGCATGGACTGCTTGAGATGGGAGCATCAGCATTACAGATTTGCGCGCAACCTTACAAGTCCTTCTATAGTAAAAGTCTCTATGGAAAGAGGATGTTGAAAACTCCCACAACCACACCGAATCTGAGCTAGCTTGCAACATGTTGTTTTGGTACCCGTAAGGAAAATAGTATAAGTTGTGATCTGGAAGGCCTCCAGACGCAACCTGGTGTCTGCATTGTCTGCAAACATCAATTAAGTTAAGACACAACACTTTGCCATGATTATTTGGGTAAGCCTTACACCTGCATTTTATCATTATTATTATTATTATTATTATTATTATTATTATTATTATTATTATTATTATTATTATTATTATTATTATTATTATTATTATTATTATTATTATTATTATTATTCGGAAACCAATTTCCAGCCCCAGAAGTGGAAGTGTGTTTGCCAGTCCTAAGTTCAAGCAAAGTTTTGACAATGCGAATTTATGAATCGTTATCATTTATCACACTTTATTGTCAAAGTGTTCTGAACAGACATTAATTATTGATATAATTTCCATAAAGCTCTGTAGGTTAGAGACTTTGGTGAAAATGAAAGTGGGGCTATTTCTTGGGGTGCTTCAAGAAAGCAATGACATTTCCCATGCGTGCATGCACAGCAGGGGGTGACCCTGACAACCAAATCCATGGACTGGATACTGAGTAAGCCTTCTGGAAAAATAACAATTAAAAGATTAAGTGATAAAATGTTTGGTTGTGTCATGTACACGTATGTTAATGGTAAGGTCACGCTGACACCCACTATAACAGTGAGCAATAGGCAAGATCACATTTGTAAATTTACAGATAGTTCTAACTAGGCAATGCTGGTCTTCAGGATAACATGTTAAACAAAGTAACTTCATACTAGTATTGGCACGGAGCTATCAACTTGAAAGATATGAAATAGTACCTAACCATGGCCGAGAAAGTCCAGGTAAGAGGTAGACGTAGAGCAAGGGGGATCTGCAGATAAACAAAATCATATGTTGTCCTAGTCAGTGATAATGCAGCACTCCCAACCCAAAAAGAGGTATCAAAATGTGGTGATCTGTACTGCTACTATGCACAGATGTTTTCATATGAAGATGGTAAAATGGTATAGCTTGACAGATGTGACGGCTGGACTATCATGTGCTAATGTAAACGATCTAGTTCATAACCTTGTGGCCAACATCAAGATTCCATTGGTTTTGTGACAAATGTGAACTTAATAATGAGTATTAAGACGTTTACACTGATGCAAACGTAGGAGAAAAACATTAAATCATACTCTGAGCAAATTAAGGCCTCTAGATCGGGCCTTAAACAGTTATGCAAAGAAAGAAAGAAAGAAAGAGAGAGAGAGAGAAAGAAAGAAAGAAAGAAAGAAAGAAAGAAAGAAAGAAAGAAAGAAAGAAAGAAAGAAAGAAAGAAAGAAAGAAAGAAAGAAAGAAAGAAAGAAAGAAAGAAAGAAAGAAAGAAAGAAAGAAAGAAAGAAAGAAAGAAAAATGTATATTTACTATCTGCTGGTGTTAATTTCATCAAAAATCAATGTCAGGCCTGGCAGGAGCATGACCAAGCTCAATGCTAAGGTTAAAATGGTAAGGGCAGAAAATAAAGGACAGCTAAGAGGGCAAACACCATTATAACCAGAAGGGTTGAATAATCCTCTGATAAGCAGGTTAAAGATATTGTGAAAAATGTCCTCCAGGATATTCGTTACATAGGCATCCAAATCGAGAAAATAGCAAGGGTAGGTGCCCAACTAAAAGAGTTTAATAGATCAAACACAAGTCAAAGCAATGCCAGCTAAACACAGAGAGCTAGAAATCCTGAAACAGATGCTGGACATTCAAATAACCAAAGTAGCCAATCACTAGGTAACTAATCAAATACAAAGGGCTCAAACAACCAACAAAAGAGCAATCGAACAAATGTAAGAGGCTATGTACTGACCACCAAAAAGGACAGACCAATCAAGATCATGTTACAAAATCCTGAGGGTAAAAACTTGATCCCCAGAAATGCCATCAAAATCAAGAAAGTTCAGATAAACGAATATGTCCCCAAGGCCATTTTTTTAATCCCAGACCAGATACAGTCCGAGCAACAGCAACATAACAGAGCTAAGAAACAATTGCAAAAGAAAGTGAACAGAACCTAATCACTAAGTCGGGGAGGAAAAATTGTACAGAAACAAGCAACTCTGGGTTTAAAAAGAGGACATATGGAAATATACATACATACTTGAAAGGAGGTAAAGAAAGAATACCTCCTTTGTTCGTTTGTTTTTTTGTTTTTGTTTTGTTGTTTGTTTGTGTGTGGTGTTTTTTTAATTTTGTTTTTTTTTTTTGTTTTTTTTTTTTTTTGTTTTTTTTTTTTTTGTTCTTTTGTTTTTTGTTTTTTGTTTTATTTTGTTTTGTTTTTGTTTTTGTTTTTTGTTTTGTTTTGTTTTTTGTTTTTTAATTCACAAGAACTGTACAGCAAACTAGCACAACTTGCACTCTTTATGGAAGAAAATAACTCTGAAACTGTTGTAGTCACACAAACATGGCTAACTGAAGATATAAATAACAAGGAAATCACACCTGAAGGCTATATTTGCTTCAAGCAAGATAGACACATAGCACACTACAGGGGTGTACCAAAATAGGACAGGGGTGGGACACTCATATTAGTAAAAGGCATGTTAAACCCAGAACTGTACAGTGACAGGCAAGTTGAGGCTGAGATCCTCTGGCACCAGATAAACCCTGGATCCAGACTAAGACGGTTAATAGGCGGTTGCTACCACCCAAAGGTAGATGAATTACACATGCTACAACAGATAGGGTAATGAATAACCAAGATAAACAGCATAAAACTGTGTACTTCTATGGGACTTGAACTTCAGAGGGATAGACTGGTCCTCAATGAGTCTTTCTTACTCCATTTACCAGGCACTCATAGATATAAGTAACGACAATCTACTCAAACAAATGGTACAGAAACCAACTAGGCTCAACAACATCCTGAACTCAGGTCTAGGTGACCCCCTCCACCATCCTGATATGCTCCTTAGAAGAGCCTTTTTCAAGAAACTACCACCAGTCTGTGTATCTGGAAATATTTACTGCCATATCCATTGCATAAATAGGGCTCCTTGTAAAATATCATGTACAGCGAAGGGCACTATGCTGGGCTAGACAAAAGCTCTCAAGAGACAGGAGATTTTAGCTTCACAAGCAAATATCACAACTTTAAAGACTCGTGGTCCCAATTCAAAGAAACGTACTATTAACTTATTGATAAATATACCCCGTGCAAAATGGTAAAACAAGGTGAAAGAAATAAAAAGCCCTTGTACTAGATACAATAGAATCAGTACATCTAAACAAGAAAAAGAAAACAATGGATCGAACATTGTAAAACAAATTTAGAGGTTAAAAAGATCATTTACTATTAACTAGTTTGAGACCATGGCACTGTCATCAATGCAGCTAAACCCACTATGAAGACACGTAAGTTAACAACATAGAGCAGGACATTAAATTGTTCTGGAATTATGCCAGACACTTCATGGGCAGCAGCTCTACGGTACACACCATTGTTGATAACGCAGTAAAGGTGAAACCGGACAAAAATAAAGCTGAGGTACTCAACTGATTTTTCTGTTGAGCCTCTTACCTGAGAACCACCTGTTGACTTTCCATTACCTAAATCAGAAAACGCCAAGCACATCAGCAAGGACATTACCATTACCCCAGACACCGTTAGCAGGAAACAAAACTAAAGTTAATGGACCTGACAGAATAAATGTAAGTGTCCTTAAAAATTGCCTCATTGTAGATGTACCTTTGAGTAAGCTCTTCAGCAAAACTATCAACAGTTGTCACATACCGCTGTATGGAGAGATAGCCACATTACACCACTTAACAAAAAGGGTAGTCACATAGTAACAGGCAGTTGATGCCCAGTTGTTCTCAGCAGTACAGTTGTAAAACACCATGAGAAAATCATTCTGGAGAATATTTTTAGTATTACCAATGACAATAACACCCTCAACTGCAACCAGCATGGGTTTTTAAAGAATTGCTGACACAGTTGCTTGAATGCCGCTATGATTGGACGGAGAACCTAAACAGATCAAATCAAACAGATATTATAATATATCTGGATTTCTTTAGAGCTTTTGACTCTATCCCTGATTGAAAAATTGCCCACAAATTGCGGCAGGTAGGAGTCAGAGGTAAAATTCTTACATGGATTAAAAATTACTTTCCAATTGAAGACGACGAGTATTACTTAAGAACGGTCTGTCTGAGTGCTGAGAGGTCCCTAATTGGGTCCCTTGGAGATCCATCCTAGAGACGATCCTATTTCTTATGATTTAAGTTAATAATATTCCTGATATAATTGCATCCTCAAATTTAAAAAAAAAATAAAAAACTAAAAATCTTAAAATACTTCATGAAGTGGGAGGCAAAAGCAAAAGCGATAACACATAAAGTCACCTGTGCTTGCTTTGGGACAATAGGATATTTGAATATCAATGTATTGGATCCCAACTGGCAAAAAACAAGTTGGAATGTCACGAAAGTTGATATATATTTTGCTTGGAATCCATTGAACTGGTTCTAGAAAAAAAAAAGAGTAAAAGAAAATTACAGCTGTTGTCATTATTTCATTATTGTTGTCTTATTTGTATCACTGCACTACACTGGCACCTGTAAATGCTACCTCCATATAGATAATAGACAATAATAAAAATACAGTCAACCGTCAGACAGAATGCATGTATACTTGAGGCCAGTTGCAGCAGCAGAAAGCTGCCTCCAAAAAGGAAAAAAGGTATACATGTAAACATCTAATTCTGAGGTACTACACTATGTGGGAACCCGTAATGTTTGTTGTCAAGTGAATGTTTCAATACACGACGTTTCATGACCATCTGGATCATCCATGTGATTACATCTGTTTTATTCGACCTCTTTTTCATCATCACTTGATTCATCTTCACCTCTTTGAAAAATCATATGAGGCACAATTATGTCCAAGAAGCCATCTTTCCTCCAAAATTGAGCATTAACTTTCTCCACCACATGTTCCATACAGTTGGCCCACTGCTCCTTGGGAATTTCCGTCAGAGGGTTTGTCACCATTGTTTGTACATCTTTTAATTTTAAGGCACAATTATTTTCCACAATTTCTCTTCAGCATGCCCCATAATAATTTAACAGGAGTTAAGATCACAATGGTGAGGTGGGAGCCTTAGAATATCAGAACAGCTGCTTTCATAAGTTCATCTAACAAGTAGGCTGGTGGTGGTTTGTGTTGTATTATGCGCTCACACAGTTCTTTCTTTATCATTTTTTTCCAAGGCTGATATTGCTTCTTTTTCCTTGATGCTATGGTTAGGAATCTAATTTTGGGATCCCGCAGACAGTGATAGGAGGCAGTATCCATGATAATTTAAGATATTTAGCTAAAGCTGGAATAAGCTGTGCCTTTATATAGTCCATAAAGTTTCTCCATTCATCTATGAATGATGGGCTCTGCCATCTTTACTTTTTGCCTGAACCACCGACTCCAACAAGGTAAAAAAAACATTCCCTTTGCCTGGCTGAAGCATGACCAATCACTCACCCTTACCCAAATGTATTTTACGCCCATGACTTTCACCTGGTGGCAACCATTGAAACGAGGTTGTATGATGTACGTTCAACCAGGTTTCGTCGAGGAATACAGGTGTGTAGTCTGCTGCTGTTATCTCCGATTTTTTCTTAGATATGCATATTGTTGTTTAACAATTTAATTCCTTTCACTCAAGACCTGCCACTGGCCTTTTTAAAGCCCATACCTGAACCTAAAACTGTATAGTAATTTACACAAAGTATATCTTGTCACCTGCAAGTCATGTTCTTCATCCAACTTTTTTGCAACCTTCTCAAAGAAAGAAATTCGTTTTTTGTATCAAATTCATGGATGACATTTCTCACAATTTTTTTTAACAAATTGTCCTGCTTCTCTTCCCTTTCACCTTTGAAATTGTCCTTCTTATATTGTCTTCACAATTAGGTATGCCCTGACATTTCTGGACAATTTGCATAAAAACTTTTTTGAGAGTTTTAATACATGCAATGTTCTCTTTTGTTTATAATCCTGCAAAGAATGATATGCCCTTCCCCAAGTTGCAAGAGCCGTATCGCAACTTAGACATGTCCAGTCAACACCAGCACTGGTATGAATCCTGTTTTTTGAAAGAAGTTTATAAATCTGTCAATCACATTATTCTATAAATAATCAATTTACAGTGCGTGAAACAAACTACAGTTTCAGAGGAAACCGCATGCTGAATCTACCAAAAGTCAATACGACTAAATACGGCCTGAATTCATTCACTTAAGGAGGAGCAAAATCGTGGATTTCTCTTGACAACACCCAGAGTTCAGCTTAAACACTTCCGTAATTTATGAAACCAATCTAACTGTTTCGTACTCATTGCATAAAGCCTTTGGGTGTTGTTCATTGAAGACCTACACATTATAAGTATTCCCCCATAAGTGGGACATGGGCCATGGTCAATCAGAAATACACTGGTGTATATTGAGTATATTATATCTTTTTCAATCTTATGTAACAAGTATATATTTTTATACATATATTTTACCTCTTATCCAACGTCGACTACAATAGTCCCTGGTGGACTAATGTTCTATCTATCTATCTATCTATCTATCTATCTATCTATCTATCTATCTATCTATCTATCTATCTATCTATCTATCTATCTATCTATCTATGTGTCTGTCTGTGTGTCTCACTGTTTGTCTATCTGTCTATCTATCTATCTATCTGTCTGTCTGTCTATCTATCTATCTATCTATTTGTCTGTCTGTCTGTCATCTTGTAAAAAATTCATGTGAACTGGTAAGATGAAGGGTCACAATATGGACTGAGTGCATTCAAACTCTAGAAAATTATGTTATCTGTAAAATTTAATTCATGGGTCCCATTGGGTCATCAGACAGACCGTAGGTAACCTGCACAACTGAGGCTATGCAGCTATGCTCAGATGCTGAGGCTAAACTGTTTCACCGAACAACCTGACCATGTAGCTATAGTTTTTCCCAGTCCCAAGTTACCCTTTCACACAAGTTGAAATAGAATACTGTGTTTGAGTTTCTTTTACTGCCAAATAGCGTCACATAAATATTTTAGTTAGGCCTTAGGTACCTTGACATTTGTTGAAACATGTTTAAAGTGAATGATCTTTCCCATTTTACTCATTACCTCTTTTGAAGTCATTTTAATTTACTTGTGAATAGTCACAGGTACTTGTTACCACTTAAATGAAATTAGAAAAAAAAGCTGGTACTTTGGCAGCTTTATCTACTATCGGGCAACCTTCTCCACTAAGCTGTGTCTTTGACGCAGTGGGGCGCTTGGCACTCAGCCCATTGCTGCCACTTCATTCTTTGACTGGGGGCGACTTGAGTGTATAATACAAAATCCGTATTCTAATGCCTGCAACTGGTAACTGTATGTCGTTGTATGTACATTTTCAGGTAATGCTCACTCTGGAAAAGTCCCATTATATATTCTACATTACATTCATTTGCCAAGTTCACCTTCTCTTAACGCTAATCACACATATATTTCGGATATGACCACTTCACAATATCCAATCGACTTGGCTGCTATTTTGAAAATTATGAATTCCTTATCCAATGGTTTGTAAACCAGCATTGGGACGAAGTTGGGGGTGAGGCTGCGAAAAGGGTTATATGTATGAAACCAAAAGCATATATTTTGCAAATATTTCAGAGCATCAATAATGATATAATGTATGCTGTGGGCGCTATTCACTTTGATATCCAATTCAAATGTATTTTTGTGTGGCTGTCCCGCAATCGTTGCATTAATTAGTATAATGTTCAAAATGGTGCTCACCACACGGTGTCATGGTGTTGTGTCACATTTGGATTTGTAACTAGCAATGAGCACTGCTTCAGACACAACCGAGCTGGCAGATTAAAGTTAAGATAGTTAGTCATGTTTTAAAGGTACATTAATGGCCGTTTGACCTGGTAACTCGGAGAACGGACACATAGAACCTTGAAAAATATCACCATAAAATTACTGATCAACGTGGCTATGGTCTATGCTGGTTCACTGAACAAAGAATGGCTATGCCTTATTGAACTTTATGTTGCTATGCTGCTACCCCACCCCAAGTTAACCCTCCAGACAAGTTAAACTAAAATGCTGTGTTCTACTTCACTTTACTGCAAAATAAAGGCACACGATGGCCACTTTCTCGATAAAATCTTTAAGCCTGCCGGAGTAGAAATGGCTGGTTGCCATATGTGACCAAAAGTCCGTTTGGGCGACCAAATTTAGTAACAAACACGCTGAACAATCGCCCAATTTTGTTAGGCTGGGGGACCAGTTCTTTTATTCTCCTTATGCTTCAAAAGCATCAAATGAAGATCACAGTAAAAAGGGTTTATAACAGGTATGGATAGGGGAAATGAATAAAATATTGAATATTATATTTCAGCGAAAGGTCCAAAATGCAAAAACAGTGAAAATTAATACCCTTGAAAATAAAAGTACTTACACTGGACAACACATAGCGTAACACCACGTGCCAAGCATTTTGAGATGAAATACGATTGTGTGCAAAATTGGAATATTTGATTATGTTCAACCCACCACATTCACTTTCATCCAGGCACATTCCAAACAGTGCTGAAAACGCGTGGATGCAATTCAATGTGATATCTGAATAAAATTTCCCTTTGCCACAATGCATTGCATCATGTTTAAAATTGTGCTCACAGGGCATTCATGCATGCCATAACATGGTGTTGCATTTGGATTTATAACAAATGATGAGAACTGCTTAAGACAAAACTGAGCTGGCAGACTAAAAGTTAAGATAGTAAGTCATCTTTTAAAATTACGTTGATGACTGTTTCCCCTAGTGCTATAAATTACTTTAACTTTCGGTGTGCTCTTATTATGTTTGCTGATGGGACAAAACCGTGAGAATAATAATACAGTGAAAAAGTATTTTAACATTGTCTGAAAAGGAACTATGTCCAAAACACTGAAATAAAAATTACAGTGAAACGTCTAACACGTACAAACCCTGGAAATTTACACACACAAAAATACAGCAATTTATAGTCACTCGGAGAGCCCACACCTGGAACCTAGCAAAATATTAGATACCGATCACCGCACCGCTGTGGCTATATGCAGCAGCTGTGCCTTTTCCCGAGCCCAAGTTAACTAAGCAAGCTAGAATAAAATGTTGTGTTTCAGTTGACTTTAATGCACAATACCGGCACACCTTGGCCAGCTTTTCTAATATCTTACAACTTGGTTCGAGTTGATTAAACGACTGCTTTTTTTATGGGTGGTTGTTTCTTGGATGTTTTTGCTGGTCGTTGGTCGCATGTTGCAGGTGCAGGTTATTTGCATCAGGTCATCAAGCATTGCAAAAGCATACGCGCCAAGGAAACTGATCTTTTAGACCAGATGGTCGACAAACCCTGGGGGTCAGTAATTGCGGGTGCTACTGTGCCATGATTACACCATGCAGAACCTGCCTGGGTATATCAAAAAGGATGAATGTAAGACCATTTTCAGAAATAAAGTGAAAGCATTCTTGATGCATGAGTTGGGAGTACTGGAGTGGGAGCGCCTTAATATTTATATAGTACAGAAAAACATGATCCATATTCATTAATTCCAAACCCAACAATGACAGCAAAGAGATTCCAGACTTGCCAAAGCATCAACATTTCTCTTCCAATACCAATTTTTTTTCGTTTTATTTAATTTATTTTTCACTAAGTTTTGCTAAATTCCATCAGATTTGTGCACAAGCTGGGGGAAAATAGCCAAATCAGTACAATAATGACTAAAAGTTTTGATTTCGTCAACATTTTTAAGGCAAGATTTTCTATCCAAAACTCACCAGAATGCACCGTTTTGCATGCTCGAATTCCAAATTTTCCCCAGGGTGCAGCAGATATGCACCTGGACTCCCTTTGCATGTTTTCGGGAGCTCGCTTTACGCTCTGGGCCACTGAAAAAAAAATTGTACTTTTTAGGGCTACTTGGGTCTCTGACTGAGTTGGTAGCACTGGCCTGGGTAGATCAATTTTTATTAGGGAAGGGCGGCTTGAAAGTCCTTTTTCCCCATTACTTTTAGGGCTGGGCCTTTTCTGAAGGGTCGCTCCGGTTACCGGAACCTCACATATGTTTTTGTTAGGCCTTAGGTAACTCGGACATTTGCTGAACCATGTTTAAAATGGATATTCTTTCCTCTTTTACACATAACCCCCTTTGACGTCAGTATAATTTGTTACATGGATACAGGCGAAGGCACTTGTGTCATCTACAAAGGCCTATAGTCCACAATTGCTTCCAAACAGTAAAAGTGTAACAGGTATCCCTGGACTTAAAGTTGTGTTCACCAGCTACCAGTGAGATAAGTTTACCTATTTGTTCTGTGGTTTTACTTTCTGTGAAGTTTTGTTGGTTTTGAGGTAATTTTCTACTTCTCCCCAACAGTTTACAGGATTGCCTTTAATTTCGTGGGGATGTACCTGAATTCATTTTTAATAAACTATCTTTTTGGTTACGCTGTCTTTTTCTTCCTTTCTTTCTTTTTATTTTATTTTTTTAGCTCTTGCTCCTTCTTTCTTTCTTGCCTTTTGTCCTTTTTTCCATTCGTTTTTTATTTCTTTTTACCTGTCTCGTTGCTTTTTTTTCTTTCTTGTCTTTGTTTCTTTCCTCTCTCTTTCCTTCTTTTTTGTCTTTCCGTCCCACCTTATTTCTTCCCTGCTTTTTTGTTTTACTTTTTTCGACAAACTTTAAGAATTCAATCAGAACACGCACGAGTGCAAGGGAAACGTTCCACGCGCTTATGTTGCAACAGTACCTCTGCAGACTGAATAGTTCAGTTGAAAACCCAAAGGACTTGCAGTCTAGTGTTTTTGGTTCAAATAAGTGGCTGTTGTTGTTTCATATACATTTTCACGATTGTGGGACTGTATTTGGGCTTGGTTGAGTCGTATTAAATAATTTGCTGCATGAATCAAGAGCAAATTCCTGATACAAAAAGAATACGCATTTGCATAATTATTAATAGTACAGCAGGTACACATGCATAATTTACTGTGCGTAATTTTACGGTAAGCGATGCTTCATCCATTTGCAACCTAGGACCCAAACTCAGAAGTCCGTCGATCATAATGTCTCAGTTACACATACCAATATCAGATGCTTTCATTATTGCTGTAGTTATTATCATTATTTTTATCATCATCATCATCATCATCATCATCATCATCATCATCATCATCATCATCATCATCATCATCATCATCATCATACCATAATTATTATAATTATCATTATTATTATTATTATTATTATTATTATTATTAGTGTCATATCAGTTGCACAGATCTTTAATTCATAATGCTGGTTCACATTGATAACATAAAATGCATAAACGACAAGCAGCAGAGGCCTGTGATATATCGATCTGGTGCATGATACTCATTACAGCTTAGTCAAATATATATATCCTAAGAATTACTCAGACATATTTTATACCGAAAACACAATTGTTTGCATTTTGGGTGAACTCAAAGGAAATGTTACAGGGAAGATATTTACAAGCCAGATGATAATCGTTGGATCTTGAGTGGTGGTAATGGTGGTTTAAACATATTTTATTTCACTACAAACAAGTATCAGGGAACAAGCTGTGGACCTTCTATAAATCCTCCATAGTAACAGAGTATTACATTGATAAAATCGGTTTGAAAATGATCACTAAAATATAGAAAAAGAAAGAAAATGGCGAAGACCATCAATTAATCTGCACTAAATCTCTTTGTTCTTAAGATGTACTTTTCTACGCTGTCAAATAATTCAGTATTGCAATGAAGGGATCTATTAACGTCATTATACAATGAAATATCTCTGTTGGCAGAAATATCTGACTGAAGTGGAGTTTTTTACGAAGTTTTCTATATTAAATACATTTTTGTCTCAACAAGCAAACCTTTCAGTGTCAATGTAACTGTAGTGAAACAACAAATTATTCTGAGAACTGCGGTTAAGGTGCATTCGCGTATGGTGAACTTGGGCAAATCTATTTTTGCCATAAAAAATAAAATGGGACACGCTTACTGTAAACATTCAGCTTATTTTTAAATTCTGCAATTTGTTCAGATTATTTTTATGTCTTCATCTAAGTTACGCCAGATTCTTGTGTTGAGGGGGGGGCGGGTTTATTTCGTTTTTTGAGACCTGCACAATATTAGAGGTATTTCGTCACTCTGTCTAGTGTTGCAGCCGGTGGTTATAAATTCTGTAATTCTATCTCTTAGGTTATGTGGGGTCAAGTAGTTTACAATTTTGTTAAAATGTGCTAACTTGTGTTTCTGCCCTCTGTATCTCCATATTTCACATTGTGCTTCTTTAGAAAGTAGCCTGTTACTTGTGCTTTGGGTGCCACCGGCCAAAACATAAGTGGCCGCCAGTTGTACTTACCCAAGCTTAGTGGAGCATGCCAGGGAGCAATTATCCCAGAGAATGTGGCCGTACTCGCGGAGATGCCTGATAAATACCACATACATTATATATATATATATATATATATACACGTATCATGACAAGAAGGCAGTTTACACGTTTCAGGGAATTTACATATACATTGTTGAGGTGATTTTACCAAGTGAAGCGTGACGATACAGAGAGAGTTAGGGTCTGCTATACGAGAGTTTTTGCATAAATAAAGGGCAATGTTCATTTTTGTCAGACCTTGAGCAAGTCATGGGAAAAGGTGTGCTTCTATTGAAGTTGATCAACCATTGATCAGCTCAAAGGTATTAAACTGAAATATCTCCGTTTATGGTTAAAATTGCTAATTCCTTTTCTTGTTTGTCGGCAATGACAAAGAGAGACGTGTCGTCGGCAAACAGCCGAATGTTGGAGACAACTATGCCAGCTAGGTCACTTATGCATACTGAAAAAAAGGGTTATAAGATGACGCCTTTGGGTACGCCTGCTGTTATATTTCGCCAAAATGCTGAATGCTCATTTACTACAACGCAGTGGCGTCTTTGTAATAAACAACTTTTGCACCAGGCAAGCACGTTTTGCCTGATACTGATGTAATGAAGCTTGTGGAGAAGACCTTTTTGCCACAAACGGTCGAAAGCACGTGAAAAATCCAGAAAAACAACCTTAACGGTTTTCTCCTAATCCATCGCTTTATGCATAATTTCATAAATTTCAAATAATTGAGAGACAAGAGACTCACCACCTTGCTAAGCAGACTGAAGCTTTGTATGTATACTGTTTTCAAAACATTGATTGAAAAAAAACTTGGAAACACATCTGTAAATATCTTGCTGACACAACTTACTAGAAGGGATATTGTACGGTGATTTCAATAAATTGTTCACTTTTCTTTTTGTGGAAAGGGTGTACATTTGCGCATTTCCATTTTTTGGGGAAAATGACACTATAAGTTTTGTCAAATGCCATACACGACGGGTAACAGAGTGAGTACGAACACGCCTCTCGTACTTTAGGACTCATGCTGTCAAGACTGCTAGCCTTGGGCACTTTGGGTAGAGAGACCCAATCTTTAAGAAGATCTTCGTTGATGTCTACACAAGTCAGAACAAAACTAATAGGATATTGAACTTTGGAAGGTTCAGCGAAAAAAAAAATGGGGAACAGTTGAGATATGTCTAGATCACTGATAACTAAAGAACTGCCATGCTTAATGGGAGGAAATTGTGATGATGCCGCTGTCGGTCTTCTAGGAACTGCTTTACTATTTTCCACAAAAGTTGTGATTTGTTATCAATGCTGCAATTAACCTTTTTAGCCAGAGAACAGTTATACTTTTGTTCTGCTTTTCGTAGCTTGCTGACAACACCACTACGAGCTTTGCGGTACTTCAGCGAGTGGACGGGGTCATTTGTTGTCCTTGACCTCGTCTATAGTCTGTTGCGTTTACAGTTGAGCTTTTAAAGCAAAAGCAATAGCCAGTGTGGCTCACCAGTTCTGATAGTGACTGATTTGGTAAGGATGTATTTTAGCAGTGGCAAGAATCAGATCTGTCCGGTGAGATACGAGTACTGGGAGCCTGACCCAACTGCTAGTGGTTATATTCTTCAAATACACGATAATGACGACCTTGATAAATATATATAAAATTCAGCGACTCTGATAAACAAAATGTGAAATATGAGTCTTATATAATAATATGCGAAAGACATATAAAGCGAATGACTGGAATTGAACTTAAAAACATAGCCTACCTGCCCCCCTTTTGGCGGAGGTGGGGTGGTCGTGGTCATCGATCGTACTATCAATCACGACGTTCCGATTATCCCTTTCTTTCAATTGGGATTTTATCGTTCCGTTTTCTATCACATGGCTGTATTTAAACATCAAGCACCATATTCGATTTACAAATAGCATAAGACTTTCATTTGTTTCCTCTTTTTACCATTCGTAAATTCAAATGGTTTGCTTGATTAATGGTTTGATATTTTGCGTAACAATCTTAAATGTGTATCAAGTTTTACAAATCAGATAACATATTAACATGATTTTTATTGCAGCTATTTTACACCCGAAGTTCAGTGAAAGTGGTATGCTTGTTGACACAAAGCCAAGGTACTTGTGACGATGTGAAGTCGTGTTTGACTCTGTTTGCATTCCGGTTACGAATATATTGATCCCAGCTATGATTTCTCATTTCTTTGGATGCTAATAACTTCAGCCTTATTGTGTCCTGGCTACGCTGTTACATTTATTTTGATTAATCTACTTAACTGCCTCAACCTTGTCGGCCTATGTTACCAACTACCATTATATTCCCATGTAATTTGCAGTTTATATTACTTCTGTTGTTAACCTTGACGCATGAATATGTAGCAACTAGTTTCGTCATTGATCGATCAGATGTCCGTTTTATATAGTAATATGTATTATCACCACCTTACAGTCTTATTGCGTTGTGGCTAATCCACACAGGTATCTAAAGCTGGCGCACTTGGTTTCTAGACTGATCACAACTTCAATGTATATGTTTTTATGGCTATGTTTATTATAGTGTTTTAATGGATTTACTTATGAATTTGAAATATAACAGATAGGACATTATTTTCGTTGCTTTCATGAATAAGGATTTACGAAAAGTGTTGAAAATGTACAAATGACTTTTTTATTTCGTTTCCACTGCATACCAAGCACACTTTACAAGCTGATCGTACCTTTATGAATTAAAATAGGTCATATTCCTGATAAGGTCTTAGATACAGTCCTTCTTTGTACCCAAAAATCCCTCAATGTTACTACAACAATTATTTCTTTGTGTGTCCTTTTGTTTTTCCTTTGTCTATGGCACCTAGGCATGTTTTTGTGCTTTTCTCTTTGTTTTCTTCGAGTCACTTACATTATTTCTATTTGCATCATGATACACACACACACACACACACACATATATATATATATATATATATATATATATATATATATATATATATATATATATATATATATATATATATTATATATATTGTTCCAAATTTCTCCCCAAAATAGCCGTAGAACATTGTAACACTGCTTGAATTGGTACACCTCTGGCGTGTTGATTCTTTTTCTGCCTTTGTAACAAATTACATTTATATATAAATATGTATGAGACACGTATACAGTTGACACTTTACTATCTCTTAAGTCTGGCCTAGATATTCAGCCAAATTTTGGACCCCCGAACTCGAAAGAAAATCAAACTTTGTCATGCTAATTCTCATAGTCTGAAAGGCAATGAAAAACTAGATGAACTTCATTCCTTTCCTCAGTCTGAAATATAGATAATTTTATTACATTATCCGGAACGTGGCTTGATGAGAGCTATCAAGATCAATTGCTGAATCTTCAGTATTTTCAACCTTCTTAACAAACCGACCGAAACGGTCATGGGGGATGTTTCGCTATTTATATTCGAAACTCACTTCCCAGAACCCGACGCCACGACTTCGAATCAACCAACTGTGAATGTGTTTGGGTTGAAATAGCCACCGACCGTGGGTTAACCCTTGATGGAGTTAAGGATCGCGGGCCTGGCCAATCAGGTACTGAGTGTGACATTTGGCTTCAAAATTTCTCAGGCGTCCTTAAAGCCATGTATCTTAATCTTCGCATCCTCATCATAACATACGATTTTAATGATCTGTTTGAGCGTTGGGATTCTGATCACACCGCCAGTGAATTAGGTACTGAAGCTGCAGACTTGGTGGCTCGTAATAATTTATTACAATCATAGATGAACCCACAAAATGTGCTGAATTTTTTTAAAACATTCTAGATTTCGGTATTACAGACACTCCTGGTCATATAATCAATGATGGCGTCCTTCTGTCTTTCTCGAACTCCGATCACTGTGTCATCTTTTGTACCTTCCATATTACTTTTCCAAACGACAAATCATATCAGAAGACCGTGTTGGACTTTAAACGAACAAACTCTGTGGAGCTGAACAAAGCTGTAGAACAGCCCCTTTGGAAGCTGGCTCCAATTTGTTTGACATTCCTGAAGAAAAAGTTGACTATTAGTCAGTCATTTGTAGAGACCGCTAAGGAATTCATTCCATATAAAAAAATCTTCTTATCCATCCCCAAGACAATCCTTATAAGAAGACGACGCCGAGCATGGAAAAGGTGCAGAAAAATAACGGTAATGCCTTTCTACACATTAAACGCCTTTTTCAGCTGTATAAACAATTTCGAAATATTTCTGTTACAGCCAACAAAAAATCTATTAAATACGACTTCCCAAATTTAGACATGAAATCAGACATCAGAGAAATTAATTTAAAGAAGTGACTAAGTGTCTCTAAATTTATTCTCGGATGCAAGCTCCATCCCACCATAACACCACTTGCTACAAATGATACAATTACATTTGACAATACAGAAAAGGCAGATATATTTAATCAGTAACTTGCACACCACTCCAACATCCCTGTGGACGAAAGTGCATCCCTACTCCCTACTCGCCAATACCACACTGATTCCAGGCTTGACTAGTTTAAAAGAAATGGAAACGAAAGTCTGAAAACTCTGTCCTCATTGAAACTTAGTTCCGCAAAAGGTCCTATTTATTGGTAATTTCCTGTTTAAGCTTATTGCACCAAGTATATGTAAACCCAGGTGTCGTCTGTTTAACTTGTCTCTATACAGCATCAGGTAAAATTTTCCCAGTAGGTGGAAGAAATAACATATGTGCGCGGTTTTCAAAAAGTCACATATGCAATTAAAGTCCAATTATCGTCCTATCTCCCTCATGTGTAATATATCAAAGTTTCTTTGAGCGCCTAGTCTACAATGCAGTAGAAATAATATCTTGACTTCCCCTGATTCTGGCCTTGTATCTCTTGATTCCACCATTGATCAGCTTGTGAATACAGGTACTATTTTTGCGCACCCTCAAAATTATGGCAGACTTTGGCGCATCTCTTTTAAATTAATGCTCTGAAATCAAGTACCCTTCTGTGCACCTGTAATCGTATTATCTCATGTAAGCCGCATCGTTGCAAAAGCTAATAAACGCCAAGCTCTCCTAAATCAAATTAAATTTAACTTTCCAGACAAACTCTAGAGAAGTTGTACCTTACTTTAATCTACCCTATTATGGAGTATGGGCTCGTTCTTTTTGACAACTGCACCCGAGGACTGTCAGATTTGCTTGAAGGTTTGCAGTATGAAGCAGCTAAGATTTATACTAGAGCCGCAAAATTTGCTTCTCGGTATCGCCTGCTGGCAGAAATTCGGTTGGAGCTACTTCACACCCGTAGACAATTCTTTAACTTACCATGCTGCATGATATACTTAACAAACTTTCTCCTCAGTACCTATGCAACCTGGTGCCAAATTATGTCTTTGTACAAACACGTCGTCCTTTTAGGAACCCCGCCAAACTGAGATAAAATAAATGTGTGCTGACCGCTTATATACTTCTGTTCTTCCTTAAAGTAGGGAGGCATGGTTTGACCTGCCACCTGCTGTAAAAGATGCACATTCTCTCTCTGAGTTTAGTTGAAATTCTAAAACTACTTTTCTTTCAACATGAAGTTCCCTTTTAGTTTTTACACGAGGAACGCTTTGCTAATATTTTTTACACCCAACTCGACTTCAGTCAGTCAAAATAAAATTTGCATCTGTGTGACATATGTACTGTTCCATGTGCAGCCTGTTCCTGCAGCCACATAGTCTAGGTTACTTTCACTTCTTTTTTTTTCATTGCCCGCTGTACTATCCTCAAAGGTATCAACTTCTAAATACCTTTGTAAATGTGCTTGCTCCAGATGTTAAGCTAAATCTGTTGTTTCATCTTGTCCCTGATAGACTATTTAGAAAGTATGTTAAATGGCAGTACAGAACTTACACACGAATCGAATGTTGTTATATTTTTCTGCAGTAAAATCATACATTGCACAGTCAAGACGCGTCATCTACTGGTGATGCTCATTCGCTGTATGGAATTTTAACAGTATATGAACAAGAAGTCGTTTGTGATATCCTGTTTGTCGTGTAATCAATGAGTGTGTCAGTTCTGTACTGAAGATCATCGCGATTTGTTGCTGTGTAACTAATATATTATCAGGTTTTTGACATATATATGGTTACAATGCAATACCATATCGCTTACTTCGAGATCACTCAGTATATTTTCCCATTGCATGTGGTTAAGTGAGGCATTTCGACCGTTAAAGTTGGCTTTCTCGTGCACCCGGATCTCTTGTTCATAAGCCTTTGGCCTTTGTACTTGAAATTTAAATGAAGGAAAGTCGCATAATGGCCGCTAATCTCATTGTCTATTACAACCTGCTAAATTTACTCTGCCAGGACATCTATTAGCAATTAGGTCAATACAAGTAGCAGAATTTTCTGTCGCTCGAGTATGTTCAATGATAAGTTGAACCACGTTGCAACATTCAGTTGTAAGACCGGATTCAGTATGAAGAAAATTTAGTTGGTCAGCGTCAAAATCACACATTACAAACATATATTTTATGTTGGTATGTTTTGCATTTTTTAATGAGCCTTTAAAATCATTCCAAAACGAGTTGTAATTTCTTGGGGTCTAACAAGTACATTTATCAAATTTTGATGTCATTTCTACGATCACGTCAGAGCAGATGCATTCTAATTGAGGCAGCTCAAGATCTCTTTTCTGGCGACAGGTAATTCATTTCTGAAGTAAACAGATACTCCTCCTCCTTGGCCACTTTCCTTATCATTCCCCATTGGTTCCTGGAAAGCATTCATATGTTTTATCATTTTCAAGAGAGGCATTTCACCAACGAAGTTGGATCATCCGTAGATAATTGTTACCCTGAAAAACGACGTTATATGATCGGACATAGTGTTTTCACATTTCACAAGGACCATCCTTGATTGGCTGCACTTGCGACGGACAATTGCAAGCTGACACATTAAAACAGTTTGACGCAATAGAGATATTAGAACATAGCAAACAATACGATAACTCGTCAAACAACAAGGTACATAAATGACTGAAAATGTGACACATGGAAACAAACAAATTGTTTAAAAGGATACTGAAATAATAGCTACCAGTAGATCTAAAACGGATAATATCGTAGTTCCTGGCGAAATGAAAATTACACGTTGCCAGTCTGGCACAATGGCGACAAGAGTGTTTGCCACATAAGCGGCAAAATTCCCACTGTTCCGCCTTGCAACAGTATCTTGCTGGGTTCAGTAAGTGCCCTTCAACTAAACATTAAATATATATATATATATATATATATATATATATATATATATATATATATATATGTATGTATATAAGAAAAGAAGTGTTACGGGCATTATTGCCTGTTGTAGGGCCGCGCCATTATGGCTCAGTGTGCACATGAAAACATATTATGAGTGGTAGAAAACTTAGTGTAATATATATATATATATATATATATATATATATATATATATATATATATATATATATATATATATATATTTATTTTTATATATATATATATCGTAATCCACTTTTTTCAACATTTTCAATCCAAATATACTATCTTCATTTCTTGTGCAAAAATACCTCAAAATCACCTGTCAAGATTTTAGTCAATTTTGGTGGAACCAAATCGGAAAAAGATGCGCTGATTTGACGTCTCTCAGTCATAAAAATGTTCGTCAGAAGGACTATTATCCCGTAGGAGTGCATGTACAGTCTTGCAACGGTTTCCAAATATCACAAATTGGTTTAGAAGCAAAATTGCATCTTGAGTCTGGATCTGGGTAGACTTACCGGGCTCACTAGTACCAAACAAGGACGGGACCACAGTGGCTTACACTCAATTCCTCTGCAGCCTGGGGGAAAAGAAGAGAAGAAACGATGTAAACATACTTTGCCTGTTGGTCCATAGACATTATAGGCATCTATAGCCGACGGATACACTTACATCGAACTGCCTATATACATAATGAATGGTTCATATTGTCTTATTATTGACACTTACAGTACAGTTCTCGCCAAATGGACCAAATTACTAGCCCGTCGAGCACGCTGACGTGCAAACACAAAAACAGCTAGCCTTGTGTAGAGTGCCCAAATATGATGCTTGCACCATGCGAATGCGTGCTCGTCCCTCTTCGCATTTGGCTAGCAATGCGTCTGGCTACGTGCCAACGGACGAGCATCGTGCGAATTGCACGCGAGCATTGTGCGAGTGGCGACCGCATCGTGCGACATGCCCGGTACTTCACACTTGCAGTCACCTTGCGCATTTGATTAAGTGGGTTTTTACTTCATGGCTCGCATTTTAAATTATCATGAACGATGAAATAAAACCCTGACATTGCAAAGTCGTAAAAAGGCATACGACGAAATTTGTCCCACTCTGAACTAGTAAACACCTAACATATCTTAATTTTGGTTCTTTAATATTTATAAATTACTTATACTTAACATGTCTTACACTTACGGGAAAAGTGTGAGTGTTGTCAGTTAATTTCCCGACAAATGATTTCCAAGATTTACGGCATGTCGTCTTCTTTACCGCTTAAGCAATATGGTGTGTGTCAGTGAGGACATGGAATGGGAAATTGTTCGGGAAAGGCAGGATGGACAGTTTTAGTCAAATCAGAAAGATACTGATTCAATAGCACCATTTTACTATTCGACTAACTACATTAAAAGGGGTGGTGAAATATCACCGAAAAACAGGAAGACTTCCTACCAGTGTATTGACTCGTTGCCGGGCGCGAAAAAAAGTAACGGATCAATATCTGAAATTGATACATGTTCCTATGACTTTTAATCAGGAGATAACAGCTCGTGACAAAAAAAAAAAAAAAAAAAACGTTTACAAGATTTGGTTGGTTTGTCGTTGTCAATATCGCAAATTAAACGGTTAAGACGAGGCCTTAGCTGGAGAGGGAGGGAATAGAAACAATTGTCTGTTTTGGCCTTGACACCGCCTGTTCCTTCGCGTTCCTCCATGATGATTTTTGCAGGTTGGAGTCAACATGTCAATTATGATTGGTTCAAAGCAACCACGCCAGACAGGCATTAGGCATCGTGCGATAGGCTCAATGCATTAAATAGCACATCAGTAGCCAGATGCGAGAAAACATTTGCACTAAAATGCATGCTTAAAAAGGCATGCGCGCACGTTTGAGCACGCCGGTAGCAAGCTCATCTCGATGGCGGCATGCGAGATGCGTGGCGCAGTGCTCAAGCATACGTAAAACTGAGCGAGTTTAGGTGGTCCATGATACGAGAGCTGTACTGTCAGTCCCTGTCCAGTTTTAAGTACTTCTCTATGATATGGAGGTAAATCGATAATTCAATTGACACATGCACGTAATGCTGTAGCAAATCCATGTCATAAGTGTCCAATGCCACCAAATTTCGGAAGAAAACACAGAAAAGCATAACAACATCTGCGTTTTTTTTCCTTTGGTAAATGTTAATTTTATTTTCCCCTCATATTTTAACCATTTTGGGAAACAAAATCCTGAAAAACGAACAATCCAGGTAACGTCAATGTAACAAGTGTCATTTGAAAGTGAGAAGTGTTAACCGTGCCCTCCCTGTATTTATGCAAAGCGTAATTCATGACGAAGCACCAACTTGCAGCTTATCTGAATAGAGATATTGGTTTTCTAAGTTTAACCCAGGGGTAGTCATACAACAGACAGAAAGATAGGCTTTAGCTAGACAGAAAAACTGCAATGGGGGGGGGGGGCTCTTTTGGTCTTTCTAACGACAGAGGAGAGGACGTTTATTTTGCTCATCCGCACAGCATATCCAAGGGTCACGGTCGTACGGTGCCAGAGTAATACACCGTAACAATGCCCGGAAGTACGGGCTTACTTCTACACAATTACGAGCCGGGCCATGCAAAGGCTAGAGTGAGTTGTCTGCGCAAAAGGCTAGAGTGAGATGTCAATGTAGCCGAGCCCCTCGCACCACGCTTGAGAATATTAAGGTGCCACCCTCAGCAAATGGGCGAATAAACAAAGTAATACACTAAGAGAGGAAGTTATATCTATATTGCCTTGCCTCTCCCATGATTAATCATCAAGTATAATTGAGATGACTTGAACTGACAGTTGCAATTTCATTTCTTTGATTCCTTTCTCGTGTTGGTGTTTAGATGACTTATTATGTGTCCATATATTGTTATTGCATGTGTAACAAGTTGACAGTTTTGCTCTCAACATTTCGAGCCGAAAGCACCTCTTTCGGGGAACAGGTACTAATAATCGTCTGCAACATTATTGAATCAGTGGTCACTTCATTTTGACACACTTGTGGGTACCTATTATAGACATGTTTGCCCTTGAGAATACACCTTATCTTGGTTTGCTTAAGGCTAAAAAGGTAAGAAGACAAAAAACGATGACTTTTTATACCTATGGATTTAGTTCCGCACATTTCATACATGGGTAGTTTGTATGTAGTTTTGAGACCGCACTTTTAACCTAGATCCTTAATGGTACAAAAGCACTCATAGGGAAAACATTGACCTGGACCACACATAAGGCTGAGTATTCTGTCACTTAGTTGAAATGTCCCCGTTTCAGGGCAGAATAACAATACCCTGTCAGATTTCTCTCTTATTCGGCGTCATGTGTTTCATAATGGCTTCTACATTTACTAATGCGACGTTTGCCTTTTTTAAATCAAGATGTACCAAGTGCTGCGAGCATTTGGGTTTAACCAATTTCTAAGTCCTCAGATGTTCAAAATATTAAGACTTGTCATTATACCTACATCTCTATTAATCGATTGAGTATAAAGCTCCATAAAGTTCAGAGCCATCTGTGCTTCTCCATTTAAAGTTGAATATTGGTCAAAAAGGAATACAAGCATTTTAAATTCATTACTCCACGCAATAATTATCTTTCACCAACCCAGTATCCAGCAAATCATTTGAGAAAAATTACTTACCCCGTTGCTCACACTTACAAAAAAAAAAAAATCCTGCACATCAGATTTCTGCAATAGCAAGAAAACATTGTAATAAGATGTATAGCACTTTGAAGTTTAACTCAGGGTCACAATGCCTTTGTGCCCTTACGTCCATAGAAGTTGTACTGTTCAATACTTCACAAAATTCAGGGTTTTGTAATACTCTGGGTTTAGTACGAAAACCCCTGGTATTGCTAACGAAACCCAGGGTTTTGTGATAATAGTTATGGTTCTATTAACAAAACTCGTGGTTTTGCTACGAAAGCCCGGGGGGGGGGGAGATTAAAAAAAAACTCAGGGTGTGTGTTTAATTGAACAGTACACCTTCCATGAACGTTCGTTTCCACAGATCACCAAAGCCGGACATGTTTTATTGCTGAAAACCCTGTTATGCACCATAACGCACCGATCGACATTGCGCCTCATGACCACTTGCCGAACCCTGCAAGACACACCACATGATATATCGTTTGAAGATCCAAGACACCCTAAAAATGGAACTATTGTTATTGCAGTGATAACGTGGATAATACTCAAATGACATTAGCCAACCACATCTTAATCGGAATAAGAGATTTCCCTGCTTGACCTCTCCGAGTCTTAAAAAAACTAACCTAAAGTAAATCTGATTAATGACTGGAAGTATCACATTGACACTTAATGTGTCTTGGTCCTCTTCTCGTCTTTCAATGCCACAATTAACTGACCTAACTTTACCGTAAAATCATAAAACATGATTTCAAAACTACCGAAGCATGTAAATGCTTGCAGCGTCATGTTTTCATGTTTTGACTCATACTATGTCTGTCATCCGTGTACAATGTTTTGATCCTTAATATGCCCGTGATTTGTGCAGAATAATATTGTTTGAAGTTGGTCTGTGGCCTCTGCACCAAGTTTCTATGCGTTGACACCCAACAGGTGTACATCTTTTGCATCAAGCTTTGACCACAGTGGACCTGTACGTTGCCCATGACCCATGCTTTGATGTCACTATGGTGCCAAATGACCAATCTGTGTTTACTTAAGAATACATTTGGCATTTTATTCTGAAGGTACAGGACAATCTTCATGAAACTCAGCAGATAGTGAGATATACCATGGATATATTAAACTTAAGCTATATTTGACATTGAAATGATCTTGAACACCAAACTTTAGCTTTAAACAGATTTCTATGTCAATTTTCACCCAGATATTGACCCATATACTCAAAATGGCCATTTTATTTGAAAATAATGAAGTCAGAAAATTATCATGTGAAAAAAAAACCGTGATCTAGAAAATTCTGGGTAAAAAGGGCATTTTTTCCAAATAGCAGAAAAGTTTCAAACTGCCTCATTAAAATGCGTCCTCCATTCAATGCAGCTAAAAGATGACGATTTTGAAAGAAAAAGTTAACGTGCATTTGTTGAATCTTAATGAAGTTATATCAATTCCAAATCAGAGGCTTGTTGTTCTTTTTTTATTTCTCAAATCCAGGATGGCAGCCCCAAATGGGTTTATGGACGTAATTTGTCTAAAACATAAAATGTTTTGATTTTTGTTTGAGAATTTTCTATTAAATGAGCGTAATCTTTGTGTTTCACATATTATATATACAAATGTACATCTGCTATGTTAAAAATTAAATAATTTATTGCAAAATATCTTTGTACATCTTTTTTGATTTTCTGGCTAATTTCTAAAATATTTGTTGTTGTTGTTGTTGTTTGTTTGTTTGTTTGTTTGGTTTTTTTTTTTTTCTTTTTTTTTCTTTTTGTTTTGTTTTTTTTGTTTTTTGTTTTTTTGTTTTTTGTTTTGTTTTTATTTCAAAATGTTCTACGCAAAACTTTACACAATTTATTATCTCCATTATAAATGTGTAAAAAGGACGAAAAAGGGCAAAAAATCTATCCAGATTACTACAGTGACCGTCAAGGTCATCTGAAGGTCACTGAACATGTGCAAATTGTTTCTACTAGTATGATCTATCAAGATGTCAAGTTTCGTCAAATGTAGAATTTTGCACCATAGGTACCCAACACATTAGCCAAAATATAGCGATTCTTAGGCCCACTGTTTTGTTTCATTGGCGTAAGTGTCTGTAACGATATGTCCGCAGACCGTACATTGTGATTGGAATTTCAATACGTCTGTAGCACATACACCGTGGTTTGACTTCCTGCAGATTTGTGACCCTTGCTTTTGTTTTGAACGCATGCAATGAAATAAATCTATTACAAAAGTGGACACCCAATAAACGTATGGCAGCACTCCATAGTTGGCAACAAAAAAATAGGCTGAAGGCGATTTTTTTTTTTTTTTGAGTTTATTATTTGTTCAATCATCTTTGCTTCAAAACGGAAAAATTATGTTAGAAAATTGACCTCTGTGGGTTGGTTGGGCAAAAGGAATAGAAAAAAGTCAGCGACAGGTTGCTTTGCCGTGGCATGTAAGAATCAGAACAAAGGAGCGCTTGACATCCAGCGAATGGTCTTTGACGGTGGATGTAAAAGTTTTATCGGCTGAAACAAAGCAACAGGCTGCTGCCCTCTAACACGAGAACTACACATTAAAGTGCTCTGAAAACATATAGTTTCGGCTTGTCAAAATCAAGTCTTTCAAAAAAGTAAGTCGAACAAAATAATATTTTATAATTATTTTTATTTATTCATTTATTTATTTATTTATTTATTTATTTATTTATTTATTTATTTATTTATTTATTTATTTATTTATTTATTTATTTATTTATTTATTCATTCATTCATTCATTCATTCATTCATTCATTCATTCATTCATTTATTTATTTATTTATTTATTTATTGAAAGCATTTTGGGGGTGGTTTTTTTTTTGTTTGTTTTTGTCGTTGCTGTTTTTTTTGTTCTGTTTTTTTGTTTTTTTTTTTTTTTGTTTGTGTTTTTTGTTGTTGTCTCTTTTTAATTTTTATTTCGTTTTTTTTCTTGTTTTTGTTTTTGTTTGTTTGTTTGTTTTGAAAGTGTCGTGCGAGTTTAAGGAAAGCTTGTTAAATCTGCACATATTCGCCAGTGTTGTGCAAAAGTGACCATAAAGATTTACTTTTCGCCGGACAACGATTATCTTTCCCGCTCAGATTGAACAGTGCAGGTATACGAACTTTGTTATTATGCATGGGTGGTAGCCCCACCCACAAACTGCATGAACAATCACCTGCGTTCCAAGATTAGACAGGTTCCCGATGACTTATTTCTAGAGGTGAGTAAGTCTGCATACAGGTTTACCATGAAAAAAACACTTTGGTCTTTATTTCCTTCTTAACTAAAAATGGGCGCCATAAAGTTCTAAATGTTGTTTGCTCCCATTTTTTACATATTTAATCCACAACCGTCGGTTTCATCATGACCAATTTGCAAGTAATAGTGTGTTTTTTATTCTTTTCACATTGTGTAAAGAGAGAATGTCAATATTTTTTTACCCTTGCCGCAAGGTGTTGTGAAATAAACATAAGGGATCTATCTTCCAATCTATACTGTCTTATGTTTTTAACCAGTATACAAATAGCTGCTGTGAGAAACATTTGATATCAGAGTATAGAGCAGAATAATTTATGATACTCAGGGTCAGTTTGAAGTGAGAAAAGTTATTTAGAGACTTGTATATGTACACCAATCTCCATTTAAGATTAATGGATTACGGCTTTGCGACAAGACAAAGCTCTTGAAAGTGCATATCTGAGAAATCATGCAGCCAGGTCTGAAATATACGGTGACATGAAGGAGGCAATTATGACTACGCTTTGCTTAAACTTCAACGACACTCTTTAAGCAAGCAAATGACAAAAACGTTACAAATATTTTTAAAAAGATAGAAAAAAAAAACAACGTTACAGATATTTTAATAATAGGACGAAACTCATTTGTTATCTTAAAAAGATGTATATTTCTAATTATCCCCGCATCATGCTTTAAAGTATAAGTTGGTCTTCCGGAACTGAATGCAATACCTTTTTACTCACTAAAAAGTACACGTAATCTCACTAGAAAGTTGGACATCATCGTTATTGTATTTTGCTGAAATTATTAGAATCAAGACATTGCCTCACATCACTACCTCTTTTGGAATAGGAGAAACGGCAGAATGGGAATAAACAAGACAAGCATTATCGGGACGCGTTCAGAAAGCAGACGAAATATTCAGTAAAAACAAACTGGAGACATTGACGATACAAAGATACAAATATACATGTAAGATTCAATTCCATTATATGACTCTGGTACTCAACACTATAAATATATATATATATATATATATATATATATATATATATATATATATATATATATATATATATATATATATATATATATATATATATATACATATGTGTATGCTGTCATTTGTTAACCAGGTTGTTAGGCTGTTTGTTGGTTGGGGGCACAAGAGAACTGGTTCGGTCTGTTAGCGATGAAATTCACGTACAGAGGTAAAAGAAATGAGCCTGCGTGTTTGTACAGGCCAATATACATTTGTTATAGTAATATTCAGCTATTATGCTTGGTCGACTATGTCTAAAATAACAGGCACGGATGGGGCGGGACAGTCCTTCCAACATTAAACTTGTTAGAAAGACGTCCAATTTTACAGATTTGTTTGGTATCGAACAAACAAATCAGTCGTCCAGATGCCGAAGGAGAAGGGTGTCAGTTGCCAATGTGGCAAACCCTATTCCCGTAACAGGTATAATTGTTACTGGTGGGGAATCCCTGGAACATTCAGCCATTGGTATAAGCCCAGTTCAAATCGCCAAACTCTAACTGTCGTCTGTTTCATGAAGATAAGATTTATCGGGATAATACGACTTTGGCCAATATACAACGTACTTTAAATATTCCTCTCCTTATTTTGGCCCGCAAGTCGCACCAGACAAACCATCTGTCGATACGTGTTTTGTCGATACGTGTATTGTACACAAAAGAGATTTCACGCGGTAGTAATAACGGGTATAAAAGTTGACGGCATTTCTCTGCCATGTTACACCGATTTCCCCGTGCGGATCAAAATTACGAAAAAAACGGCAACTTATGCTTAACATTTGAACATTTTAATCATGCACAATTTTTATTTTTTTTTTGTGATCTAAACGGCACCATGTTAGAATGCCGTTTTAATAAGACTTCGCAACAGATGTGGTAAATGCCGGGATTCAACTGATTTTTAATTGAAGTTTGTACCTGTTACAAGTAAGTGTTTGCCTTTTTCAAAACAAAAATTTAGTCTGATTCATTGTATGTCCCCATATTTGTTCATAAAAGTGAACTATTTTTGACTTGTATCCACAGGTTTATTTATTTATTTATTTATTTATTTATTTATTTATTTATTTATTTATTTATTTATTTATTTATTTATTTATTTATTTATTTATTTATTTATTTATTTATTTATTTATTTATTTATTTATTTATTTATCATTCGAATTTTCACATATTATTTTGATGTTCTTTACTTCAAAATAAATGCTTTGGCATCCAGTGATAAGACATTTAGTATCCCTCAAAATGATCTTAAAACTTAAAATGTTTTTCCTGTTGTCAACCCTTGCCAAATGCCAATAAAAGACACTTCATGCTATATTATAATACAAATGTGGTGTGAAAAAAAAATCTCAATAAAATTAGTCGCAGGATGGTAATTCAAAGCAGAATTTCGCACACTATTTTCGTTGAACACCTTTGACCCAGATAGAAGCAATTACTAACACATATACACCCATATCGTCTGCAATCCATAAAGGGCACGGTTTCCTTTGTACTAGCTTGGTATTCTTGAAATACTGACGTGAAAACAACCAATGTTTGAAGTTTAATGGCAAAGGCCCTGATTTAAGATTGCCAACAGATCTTGATGTAAATCGGTTAAACTGAAAGGACAGGAAACATTTTAAGCTTCAATGAAAAAAAGCACACTGTTTTTTTTCAAACTCCCTCTCCTATGTCTGTTTAGTAAAATATGAAAGTGGAGATCAATGTACTGTAATTTCGCTGTAAAGATCATCCAGGTCATGTATTGACAAAGGTAACATGGTTCGTGTTTTTTCTTATTGTTTTTGTTCTTTTGCTTGTTTTATTATTGTGAGGTTTTATTGCTTTTAAAGTTAATATATATTTTTTTATATTAATATCATAATATAATGAAATGGAATTTAATGAAAAAACAATGAAATTAATAGCAGGGACAATCGCAAGCGGCGGCGATATATTTGAGATTTTTGTCGATAACCTCCGAGTTGTCTTTTTTCAGATTCAAATTGCTTGTGAAATTTGATTCACTGGTGACGATGTTAGATCCAAAGTTTCAGTAAAATATACTAATATGACACATGACTGTTTGAATTTTTACCACTGTTGGTGTACTATTCTCAATTGCGTGTGCACAGAGCTGAAAAATAATGTTCTACTAGGGAGGGGTTTTTTTTGTTTTGTTTTGTTTTGTTTGTTTGTTTGTTTGTTTGTTTGTTTGTTTGTTTGTTTTTTTTTTGGTTTTTTTTTTTTTGTTTTGTTTTTTTTTGTTTTTGTTTATACTATTGAACGGGTGGGTGTCTAACCAGCACCCTCAAGCACCAAACATTTAGCCAAAAAATGGCAAACGCACATATCCGCTGCACCGAATCCGTAGTCCTTAAACAAGAATGGTTCAATGCAGGTAAGTATGCCAAAATTAAAACGGCCAAGTTTATTGTATTTTTATATAGTGGATGTTGTGCATTTAGATTTTTCGAGATCAGGAACTGTACATATTCAAGTGTGAAAACATCATATGAACACCAAGAATATTTTGTTTTGTGCACATGGTAAGGTTCTGTCTAAAATCAGCAACCATCGGTACCAACCACCTCACCAAAAATGGGAACAGCACATATCAATACGACGAGTGAAAAAAAAAAAACCGAAAAAACAAAAAAACAAAAAAAAAAACCAAAAAAAATCCAATGACGAACCCGAAATCACCACTTTCCTCTAAACGTAGGTCTCTAGCTAAGACACCAGTATAAAGTCATGGTCGTTGTAGAGGCCGTGATAGGGACAGCGGGCATGGTCTATGACGTGACTCTCAATGAGTTATCATGAAAACGTAAGAAAATACCTCCACCTGGAAATGCACATGATGATGTTACACAAACGTCACAAAACAATGCTACATAAACGTTGACATCTTGAAACAGGCTAACCGCACTTGGGTATTTAGGTATATCACACAGATAATCCATTGAAATCCATATATATCTACAGCAACACGCCCTTATTGTCGCAAATGTCCCACAAAATCCATTTCGGGAAAAAGTCCCACATTACAGCGCCAAATTCAAACGGGTATCCCATCCTCAATCGAGTTATATCCGCCCGCCCCGTGTAGGCCTATATTAGCACGAAAGCTTAAGTGACTGAACGTTTTGAGCGCCTGTGATTCAATGGATTTTTGTTGTTGTTGTTGTTGTTGTTGTTGTTGTTGTTGTTTTGATTTTTTTTTTTTTTTTTTTTTTTTTTTTTTTTTTTTTTTTTTTTTTTTGTTTTTTGTTTTTGTTTTCTTGTTTCTGTTTTTTTTTCTTTGGTTTTTTGTTTTTTGTTTTTGTTTTGTTTTCAGTTACATTTTCATTAAAATACAGAAAATCATGCCCTAATTGCATAAATATGCAAATTATTTTTGACTCCTCAAATCGAAAGTTGAATATGTCATAGACGCAAGAGTCAGCTGCATGTGTGCCAAATTTGTTGACGATATCTTGAAGATAAATGGTTTTTGCTATGGAATTAGTAACTGGAGGTATGTAAAACAGGTAGAAAACGCTACATAAACTTTAGACCTTCATTTCTCAGTATTTCATTGAACAAGAGTCAAGTTCTTCCTACATTCAAAGTCCTATAACTCTGCAAGTACTTGGAATATTTCCATACAGTTTATATCTCTGTAAAGCTGAGATACTTCTATTTCTTTCAAAATGCATATCTTAATTTTGAAAACAGGTGATTGATTTTGATGGAGCAGGCCACGTATGTGGCCAGATCTTAACAATTAATAACTTTTCTCCCAGGTAGCCCATACCTTAGTCAGTTCTTTGTAAAACTTCCTGTGGTGTCACCCACCTTAATTCATTATGCGGATTCTTTGCTAAAAGTACTTGAAATTTTGTGACGTTTGAAGTTATGACCAGGGTCTTCAATTGCGCCAATTTAGGCTGCCACATGACTTTGGTCCACAGAAGCTGCATGTGGCGGGTGAATAAGCATTTTTCGTGAAATCTACGCTCGAACAAAAACACAAGAATTCAAATGCGATGAACAGAAGCAAATTAACTGGAAAAATGGTCTTATATTTTATGTTTAACTTGATCACATATCTTAAGTAATTCTGAATATCTTTAGTGCTATTAAGTTGTGAAGTAAATAAATTAATAAACCACAAAAGAAAACACTAATGTCATGAACGGCGACAGATTAACTGCATGTGTGGTTGTGCGGTATAGAAGAAGGACTAGAAATAAGGGGTAAAGCCATGCATGCATAGTTTGTTTAATGCTGTGCGGTCAAGTACTCCTTCCATTGTTCAGTCCTACTTTATTCCAGTAAACTGGAGGGTCTGACTTATAATACGGGATCCAGGGCCCCAGAAAGGCCATAAAATTTGAGTTTCGTGGCCACATCCAGGGAATAAATAAAAGTCATATCATGCGGAAGATCACAGGTAGGAAATTTGTTATTCGGTATTTCTAACCTTAAAAAGTGTAGCTTGGTTTAATCTGGCTTGTGAAACCTCACAAGTTTCAAACTCATGCACAAATTGCATGCAATTTTTTTTAAACATTTGAAATAAATCTTGGACCATTTTTGGCAAACAAAATGAAAAATATACAAGGGAGGGGGTAACAATCATTCTTCAAATAACTTTACATTGTGTCAACTTACACTATTTCACAATGAAAAATTTAAATATATAAAATCTGCATAATGCATATATTTGGTGGTGAACATATGAGTTCAGAAAGAAAATAGCATCTTTCAAGTTCCAAAATATTTTGAAGTCCTAAACATATTCACATTTGTATTATCTTGCACTTCTGACTAGACGTACCTTCTTAGCAGAGCTGCATCTGAATTTATCTTTAGCAGGAATATATGCAGTTTGACCTAACAAGTCACTCCGGTTTAACATATTCCAGTCGCAGTCGGCCTATACGCAGATTCACGCAAATTACCGTTGTCGACAGAATACGCGTCTATGCGGACTCGGCTTCGTAGATCACTTTGCAGGTTATAGCCCATAAAGCTAGGATTCCATATGTACGGGTACGGTTTCGGGCCCATCGTGCGAATACGGGTACGGCGTGCAATTGTGGAAATGGTGTGATTCCATATATGCGGTGCGTGGTCCGTCAACTGTCTTTTTGCCGCGCATCACCCAAGGGTGCAGGATGGCTCCCACCCGGTGTAAAACAAATCCACGTGGCTTCAATCCTAAAATACCAGGAATAAAGCAACAAATTATGTCACATTTCACGCCATTTCAAGGCAATTTCCGTCCGTTTTGGGTAAGGATAAAATTTCAGTCGCTACATGGTGCGGTAGAAAAATCGTATACGTATCCGTATCAGAAACCGCACGCGTGTTGGTACATATGGAATCATTGTATGTAATTGCAAGTTGTGCGATTTTCGCCGTATCTGTACCCGTACAAATGGAATCCTAGCTTAAGAGAATCACAGATTTGCGCTAAATATCAAATTTAACATGTACACTTCCCTATCATAGCGTTTATTGCGATTGGAATGCCATTGTAAATTCTGTAGGTGTTTTTGAAGTTATGGGAGGTATCTGTATATATTGATACGTGTAAAAGGTCGCATGGGGTGCATTGCATCTTGGCGGCCAGAGGCAGTCAAATGGATGTACATCTTGGTTCTATGAGACCACGTTATGGCAAATTATTTACTGATTTATTAATTTCAGAGCAAAAGTAACGTGAGTTGCAAAAAAAAAAAAAAAAAAAAAAAAGGTCAGTTATCAGCTACGCTGCATGTATGCAGAGATGCAGCATAAATGCAAGGCATGTTTGGGATTGATCCATGAAATAGTATTTTTTTGTGCAATAATGATAGAAGTGGACGCACAAGGTGACAAATCCAAGGTGGCGGCCATGTCACAGGACCTCGTGTACAATTTGCACAATTTTAGCAATGCATGTTCCGAGGTCTTTTTGCAGCTTTCCTGTGCAAAAGGTTCTAGCTCACAAACTTTCTCCATATATTATGCTCACGAATGTGTTTTAAATGAGATTTGTTGGATTCATGCTGCTATGTACATTGCAGTAATTGGCACAATTATCAAAAAAGTTGACCAACATGGTTGGCATGGCAACTGTTCCAATCTATATTTTATACAAGCGATGAATTTTACAAAAATCGAAGGCAAAAATGTATTCCTGATAAGATCTGTCAAGATCCCAGACCTGACAAAGTTTTAGGAATGCAATATTGACCTTGCCGAGCCATGCCATAATGTTAAACGTTAGTTATTATTCAAAATATCTAAATATGCAACAACACTTCAGTTACCATGACAACCAAGTGTAACACCTATTATTTTCATTTGGCATTTACGGAATCCAAAGGCACAACTTCTACTGAAAATGGTAATAGATAACTAGTTATATCAGAGATACAGAATAAATTGCGTCCAACATTTGAGAATTTACCTAAATCCCTTGACACAAGCAGCATAAGCCCATGAAATAGCTTTCATTGGAAGGTGTTAAAGCAAACCATACAAATTGAAAGCCCATAGGTATTTTTCTTTTAAGGTTTAATGGTAACCTTGGGCATATGATGCATGTATGAACCAATTTATAAAAATGCTGAGTCAGCAGAATAATGCCACAAGGATTTGACCTTGACCTTCGACCTCAAGGTTACACATTTGTATATGGCAAGCATTCCCAAGACACTATAGATTATCTCTACAAAATTATCAGGCAATAGGTCAAGAGGGGACAGAGATATAAGGAAAATAAGATACGCGGCGGTGGACGAGGAGACTAAACACTATTTGCACCCCTTCCTATGGGAGACGCATAATGAGGGGTAGGGGTAAATGTTTATCCGTGCAACATTCAGAATATGTACTCATTTGTGGTATGTGAGAGTTAAAAATTGAGCTATATGTTACCACTACAAGCTGATAAATATTTGTGTCAAATATACCTGTCAAAAATAATGAACGACACTGTTAATGTCCAAAACATGGCGGCATGCCGAAAATGTGTATTTTGTCGATTTGTGAGCTTTTTCTATAATCCACTTCATAAAACATGATTGTTTGGCACGTAGAGCAAAAATTGCCAGGACCAGGCCCCTAGCTGAAAAAAACAAACAAACAAACGAACAAAAACAAAAAAACTTATATCCGTTTATCTTTATATCTTTATACAATGTGATTAGAGTTAGGAAAACGTCACTTCTTCTTTTCTGTAAACTATAACAGTCTGTAGTATAACTTTTTAAAACTAAACAACACGAGAAATCAATGCCTGGAGTCATAAAGGAGGGGTAGAGGTCAAGTTTTATCACTTAATATGATAGTTGAAATTATAAATACAATTTTACAATTCACCTTAAATAGAGATAAAAAAAATGTAAAAAATATCATAAAACAAACAGCCTATGATTGAACAAAAACTGATCAGACTGAAAAATTTCAACAATATCAAAGGAAAATATTTTCATCCCCCGTAAATAAAAAATGTTCATCTCTTGTGTCCTGTACGAAATACAACTTTCCGAGAAAATTGTAGACAACCTTATACAGCAATTACAGTGCGAGAATCCACCTTACTATTAGCAACATATTTTTCTAACATCATTGGTGTAAAAAGGTTTAAAATTTACAGGTATTATTACTGTACTGCAAAACTTTAAAAGTTGCAAATGCAGAAAATTATTAAATAAGAGGTAGGGCTAGTATTTTACCAATGGAACGGCTATAATTAAAATAAAAAATCTCAGGTTTTATATTTTAAAGTGACGAGAAGTGCCAAATGTACAATATGCATTATATATGGTGATAACAACACACTACAAACAGCAAAAAAGCGACATAAACATAAAGGAATGTATTTTTAGGCTCAAAATTACAATTTTTGATATTCTCTGGAATATTTGGCATCCATATTTTGGCAAACTGGACACTTATAAAGATACACATTTAAAAGAGTGTAACTGCTAGAAAATAAAAGCTTGGAATGCAATCTTAATTTGGTGAAAATTCTTTCCCCAGATGTGGCCACATTCACCCTTAAATGGGTCCCTGGCTCCCGTACTATTATTCATGCAAATTGAAGCACATAACATTTCATCCTTGTGGCACACAAACAAATATATTACAATTAACAATGTTTCGAATTCAAAGCAGTAGCGGCAAATGTTCATTATATATATAAAAAAAAAAATTAAAAAAAAAAAACATCCACTTAACTCTTCTATTTTCTGAAGCGCTTATCATCGTGCACAAATGAACTGCATAGTCTTCTTGTTCTGCCTAAAGTGATGTAAACCAGAGCACACCAGCATGATAAATGTACGTTAAAGTCAAGTGTTGCGATTTCAGATCACGGTGTCATTTGGGGACACAAGTGTTCCGTCCACTATAAAGTATGAGATAGACTATACTTAGACTGATTATACAGCACAGATCTTACTGGTAAGTCAATTTGTTCTCTCCGATTGCAATAACCCTGTGCTTATTTGAGCATAAATCGATTCTGTTTCTATTATTATAAAGAGCGGGCGTTACTATGATTATTTTCACAATTACACATGTTACTTTTACAATTACCTATATACGCATCTTCTGTGTTTGATCGCCGCTCCGAGATCTTATGGTCCATCTGATTTCTTAGTATTGTATCACAAAACAAGTTGTTTATGGGTCCTTAATAGCTTTAATCTTGAATTAAGGCGTATCTTCTTTCAGCATACTTTTTGGGCAAAAGTGTTCATTATTTAAGACACATATTTGTGAGGATGTGTCATCTAGCGGCATTGTGGACTCACTTCGCTAAATACTTTTTCATGAGAATTTTAACAACTCATACAGTAAACTTCGCAAACTGGCGTTTCTCCTGTCTGAATCATTTTGAAGTTTTAGTTGAGGGAATCGCTCCCAATGCGCTTTTATATACATTATCATTACTTTGGTTCTGGTTTGACTATTTAATATGGTACAATTGTATTAATCTGGTCGTCTCTGTGGCCTGGTAAAATGCTTGTTTGTATTTCATCATCATATGGTATTCAACACATCCATCTTTCTAATATCTTCAAGAAAGTAGTAAAGGTTAGATTACAATTTTCTCTGTGAATCTGGCTATTGATGACATATTCTGCTAATAAAGTACAATAATTTAAGGTGGGTTGGAATGAAGAGCTGGTGTACCCCCAAAGTGCATTTTCTTCATTTTCATCAACTGAAAAATTGAAAAAAGTAAACCACCATTTCTTAAATGCTTCCTAATATACTGAGAGCCATTACATTCATAGAATCTACATACAAATAGAAAACATGCTAAGTAGTGTATCAAGATAGTCTACACCGGTGAAATAATTGGGGACGGTCGGTATGTGTTACATGTATCTATCCCTTTACGAATGACAATAAAATTTAAAACACAAACATCAGACGTCTTGGATCAATAGAAATTGTTATTGGTTAATTTTGAAAATGTCCCAGAGGACGAAAATGCCTCCAGAATAATGCTTAGATGGCCAGTTGCACATGTCTGTCTTATCTTGGGCTGAACTCAGAGTTAAGTCTGACATGGAGGACTTGTAAAACCCCAGCTTGACTCTGGGTTAACCCTGGAGCTGTGTGACACCAGTTGGTTTGCTGAGAGTTCACTTAAGTGCAGGTTACACAACCTGCGGTTGACACCAGATTCATAATATTCCCATTGTTAATTCTTTCCCCTGGTCAACATCAAATGAAAAGTTGTCCCACTTTCGCCATTCTGGTAGTGTACACTGTTACACATGCACAAGCGTGAACATATTCCTTGTTATTTGGGTAAAACATGGCTAGAAAAGTGAACTGTACAACGTTGGAAAATGAAACACTGTTGGAATTAGTGGAGGAACACAAATATATAATTGAAAAGAAACAAAAAACAAAAAACAAAATAAAAAGTCTAGCACACAATAATAGGCAAATTCAATGCGAGACATAGCGTATCAGGAAAAACAAAAAGCAGTTGAGATATGCTTGGAAAAACATGAAAAGAAAGGCAAGCAAGAGTTTGATGATGATAAAAAATGAAGGAAGAAAAACAGAAGGAAGAACGCAGTCTTTTGTAATGTCATCCAAGTCCAAAAAAGCGGTCAAACTTCTTCTACAAAAAATGGTCAGTCTCACAAATGAATTTGGTGATGACACACAATTGCATGGTGATGATGCCTCAGTCGTAAAAAAATGAGGTGATTATAGCTCAGTTTTTCAGTTTTTCATATATATATATATATATATAGAGAGAGAGAGAGAGAGAGAGAGAGAGAGAGAGAGAGACAGAGAGAGAGAGATAGAGAAAGACAGTGAGAGAGACAGAGAGAGAGAGAGAGACAGAAATCCATCCCGAGAGACCACCTCTATGGGTGACCAAATTGTGGTCTCTCATCAAGGGTGGTCTTTCATAGGAGGTACAAATAACAAGAAAGCAATAAGCAAAGTATTTTGAAAAAAGTGGTCTTTCAAGGCAGGTGGTCTCGTTGGAGTGGTCTCTCTCGACAGGGACAACTGTACAGAGACCGCTACGCTGAGTGGAAATGCAAGGCCAGATATGCATTTGCATACACTGTCACACAAAAATGATTTTAATGACACATAATTTGTGTGTATGTATGCACGTACGTGTGCTTATACATATATATATATATATATATATATATATATATATATATATATATATATATATATATATATCTTTTTCATAAAATGATTTAAATATAAATGGACAACAAAATGATTCCTGAACTCTCCTAGCATCTTCGTTCTGTGGAAAAAAAGATATGCTGTCTGTACAGTGAAGCTAGTGCTGTACTGCATTCTTCATCATCCTGCTAACAGTGCTTACATGTACTCCCAATAAATCAGCATCATCACTTCCGTAGAACTGCAGTGTTATGAAAAGCTGGAAAACTGGGGGAATAGAATATTCCCTTTTCTGCACATGTTGCATCTGTCTTTCTATCAACAGTAGAATGTCGATAGCGGCTTGTTTTGTAAAGCGAAAACGGAAGAGAAATCTGTCATCATATTTGTCAAACAGATCACTTCTATCCTGCAGTATTCTTGTCTCCCTTAGCAGCCTTTCGAGCGTTTAAGGGCATTTATTCGCCTAAGATAGCAGACATTTCGATCACCACCTATTTCTTCATTGACTTCACATTCAGCTTCATAGTGACCAGAACTCCTTCACACAAAGTTCTCGTATGTAATGGAAAAATAAAAACAAAAACAAAACAAACTCAAACAAACAAACAAACAAAAAGGCAACACAAAAAACCTTTATTAATTCTCCTTGGTGAATCACACTTTCTAACCGTGGTGTTAAACCACGGCAGAGGGTAGGTTCAGTGTTAACTCTGGGTTCCGCCTCAGGTTAGCATAACACCTGACGTGTGCGAGTGGAAAAAAAATCAACCCCAGGTTGAATCCAGAGTTAACTCAACACCTACGTAACACCGACGATTGCAACTGTCCATTACAGCATCAAAGCTTTTCTTGTAAATGCTAAAAAGGACATTTTTCACACAATGTCGCATTCTGTTTAATTGCGTGGAGTTGCCAATGAAAAACTCCAATTCAAGGCCAATCCATCGAGGACACTTTCTTGGCACGCATTGTTAAATTCTCTTGCAAATTTCTGCGGCATTGCGTGGAGCTTATTGTTTATAAAGACGTTAAATCTATTGCATCATTTGTTTATGATGGAGCATGTCTTGCGTAAATTTTCTGTCTGATTGAATGCGACAAAATTGATGTAATAACCCGTTGTTCTTCCCCTTATTTCCGGTAATTAGTCCACATCAGTCAGACTTGGGTATACATTATTGGATGTCACTACAAGGTCTGATAGAAGAGTGCACCATTCGACCAGGCAGAATGAATGCAATCCCCGCAACCTAAATTTAAATGTGAAGTGTGTGTATGTGTGTGTGTGTGCGTGTGTGTGTGTGCATGTGTGTGTGTGTATGAGAGAGAGAGAGAGAGAGAGAGAGAGAGAGAGACAGGGACAGAGAGACACCGAGAGATAGAGATGGAATTGAATCAAATTTTAAAGTGATTAACATATGACAGAAGCAAAACCAACGCCTTTGAATCTAAAACAACGGAAAGTAGGATGTACAACTGCAATTTGTGAAAGGCACCGTGTAGACCATAAAAATTATATATGTTGTGGGCGTAACATCTGGCGTAGCAATGTTTATTCATGAACGTAAAGCTCGCGTCGAAAAAAAACAAACAACAACAACAAAAACAAAAAAAAAAACAAACAAAAAAAAAACAAACAAACAAACAAAATCTACAAAAAGTTGTCCAAAATTAGCAGGTTTTATGAAATGCAGGTCTACGAAATTTGACATTGGAGAAAAAAGGGAGAACAAATAGTTTCAAAGCAAATATCTTATTTTCTGTATATGTCGTAAAATATTATGTACGGTTTATGAGCTGGGGGTTTGCGGGAGCATGGAATACTTTATCAAACTCATTTGTGCAGAGCCGGCTTGCGCCAGAGGTCATTCTGCGTGGTTGGTGTCTCCTTCTTCATAGTGCCTGATTGACAGGTAGATTGCCTAGCATTGTCAGACTTGATAAGCCAATCAAGTCAAAACAAAAGGAGGCATGCGCAGTTCAATAAAGCCTGATACCTAACCTGATGCGTCCCATCAAATTACCAGTTGCCGAGGTTTTTTTTTTTTTTTTTTTTTTTCGGTGGGCCTCTCAGTTTGCAATACCAACGTGGTCACAAATGTTTGATTCCCACCCAAGTAACATGCCGGCAGGGATGCAATCGCCCAGTGTAATATCCATATCAATAAGCGAATCAGCCGCAGCACTGCTTTTTTTTTTTTTTAATGTCTGCTTTGCTTTTTTGCTTTTTGCTCTTTGCTGCGCTGCAGGCTTGCTGTTCATTCATGGTACCAGTTCACACAGTTGAGCCTATGGGACCATAAGTGGTTAAGAAGGTCAATTGCAATCTCTCTGCAGTCATCTCGAATAGGAGGTGGTTTGAAAAAGTGGCTGCTTAGTTAATTGTGATAAAGGAATCTCCATTGGGGCTTATAATCATTGGTTGGTATTATGGAGCGCGGTAAATGTAGTTATATTTTGCATTTGCTCTGTTTGTTCCTCGGAACGGTGAGAAGCTTTGTATGTTGGACTCTAATCTTGAGGTTTACCATCTGGTTCGTCCCTTAGTCTGCATGCAGCAGTACCCAACCGTTCCTATGTCTTCTGAGTATTGCGCTGACTTAGTCTTGCGTTGACAGTTCTAAATTGCTAATTAAGACTGACCATTCTCTCTTATAACCTGTATCATGTAGCTGGACCTGTAAATATATTCCATTCAATTTGAAACATTTAGTCTTTATATCGTAACAATATTAATGTAATCGATATCTAATGTAAACAGCACGTATATGGTATATTTGAGAGCGTACAGAATAAAGTCACGGATTCTATTCTAAACATTTCTGTCTGACGAGCTGTGATGTGTAATAGGAACGCACATCATACGTTTAGCAGAATAATATCAATATCAAACCGACGAGAAGGCATGTGCTACGCTAGGGATTAAAGAAAAACATTCATTTGTCTAATTGGCGAGGTAGCATTTGATAACGGCAATAATCGACTGGTGAAACGTTTACGGACTCCGTTATATAAGTAATGAAATAGAACTTCTGTTTATCATGCGCAACTTGAGATATCCTGCCAATAACAGTAGGTATGTTATTTCGTATAAAATCCGAATAGAGTTAGAGATAATGCTTATACGTTATTCAACTTTCTGCATGAATGAAACGTCCTCTCTAACGGGAAAAAAATGCAAGTCATTTGTGATTTTGGTGTGGTTCAACTTTCTAATCTAAGGGTAAGACATTGCTTTTCTGGTGCGTTTGGCATATTCCACTCAGAGAAACAGTTTTAGTTTTCTCTCTTACTTCTACTTACGAGTACATATATATATATATATATATATATATATATATATATATATATATATATATATATATATATATATATATATATATATATATATATATATATATATATATCTTACGATCCCAAGCAGGATTCAAGTGGTAAGCTAGACTGCAGTTTTCCTGCAAACAACGCGATAAGCTGGCGTTTGCTCACAAATCCTGCGTTCCTCAAACAAGTCTTTGTCCAGGATGCAGACATAAAAGATAAGTTGGGTTGGTATAAAAGTATCAACTTAAAGGTCTTAAGGTTAGAGAGAGAGAGAGAGAGTTTCTTTTACACTTGGTGCCAATATTTTCGTCATATGAATGACACTTACCCGACCCCCCCCCCCCCACACACACACACTCACACATAGGCTTCCACATGTTTCATTTTGTGTCCCTCTTTCATCTCTACCTCCCATTGCAAGAAAGCAACCTCCACGTTTGTATGCACTATGTTTAGCTATGTATCTGAGCTTTTGGAAACTAAATACGATAATATGCTTTGCTTGACAAAACAAAGAGTAAGGCCAAACAGTCGTGAATAATGTTTTATTGAAATTCGTTTATAATACAAGTTTCCAAATTCCCAATTAATGAAATATTACCACATTTTTTGAGGGTATGAATGATGTTTTAAACAAATGATGTTTTATGTTTTATGAACTTGTTTATAGTGACTTAATTCAGTGTGTCCAATCGTCGGCAAAGCATCCTGAGCCTCAGAACCGTAGGTATACACGGGACGTCATTTGATTTGATGCTGCACAGCTTAATGATAATCCGAAGCAGACAAGACAATTGGGTGACGGTTGCCGTCTTCGCTGTGCCATTTAGCTGCGAGGTCATTTTATAAGAATAAAGCTTTCGTCTCATCTTCATTTTTGACCCAGGCCGGCAGGTGTCATTGAATTAGAGTTAATCATACAACGTCACTTTACCAGTGGGAACACATGACAATGATATTATGTTTGGTTTGACCAGACAATCGGCATGTCAGGAGCTTGGTACAGATGTAATCCAATCGTGTCCCTGAAAAATTCCTAGTTCCAATGTATTCAGTCCGTATATTGTATGAATAAAAGTCGTTGCATTAGAAAACTTCAAAAGAGACAGTAGTGATTCCACTTGTGCTGGAAGGTGTAGCTGGATTCAAACTGTTTTTTTGCAATAATCCACATAGCAGGAGACTACTTTCTGAGAAAAAAGTCATTGTGTATACTGGTTGGCCTCAGAATCATATGCAACTATTCGACAGTGGCAACGTTTGTCATTGCTTTCGAGATATTTGCATGCAGCCAAAGCCGAAAAGACGCAGATGCTGTCAACAGACGGAACTTAGCTGAGCAGCATCACCATATAGAATGCATACGTGAAGATAACGAGTGAAAAAAGTCATGCAAGTGCAAAGAGGTTTACTCTCTTTTGGGATTCATTTCCCAGACTCAATCAAAAGCTTTGAGAAAGCGTCTACAACATAACCCTGCACTGCTGAAAGCAGGAACCGACCCGAATTGGTATCAAATGTTTTGCTTCATGTTATGCATCAATTCGGACTCGCATCCTTGCGACTGCCAAAATTTAAATGTATGACAAACTCCCTTTTCACATACCCCAAACATAGTCATATGCATACACGAGACGTTGATAATCTGTCTTTGACAGTTTTACAATTGATGCACTTTTCCAGCCTCTAGTAGAAATTTGTTATATATATATATATATATATATATATATATGTATATATATATATATATATATATATATATATATATATATATATATATATATATATATATATATATATATATATATATATATATATATATATATATATATAATGCAATGAGGGCTAATTTTCAAATTGTAAAATAACTGTGGTTGCTGATGTACATGTAATGTTAAATTTTGAGATAATAACTTTACAGGACCAGATTCAATTGTTCCGATTAAGATTTGAGTTGAAAAACAGGCTTACAAGATTAATTTCCTGTCTTTAATCTAGCACCCATTTGGACGTGTTTTAGTTATTGTTATTGTTAATTTTCTTACTTGGTGGACTTAACAACGACGAACCAGGAAAATGTTTAGTGATATAATTATACATAAATGGCAAGATGGGCTTTCAAAATTACTTTTAAAGCCTAAAACAATCATGAACAGTGAGATAAATAGTGAAAACTGTTCAGCATTAGCCTCGAGCGCTGATTTTGGAATATGGTTTGACGGAAATTGTAACTACAAGTCAAATTTCATGAAGAACAAATATTTTCACAGTAACTTTACTAACAAAAAAATCAAATTAAGGAACCCCCGATCGGAAAATTTTGTGATATCTTGTGAATCTTCCAATATCAATTATTTGATATCCTGCATCAAGTTTAAATCACAATATGTGAGCATTACTACTCAATCAGTTAAAAAGAAAGTTAGTGGTCATAAAACTACAATTACAATCACAAGTTAAACACTTTTTTGTATAACCATTTCAATTCTGCGGAACATTCACATTTGGATTGCCAGATACAAACTATTTATTACATAGAGGCTGATTTGTTAGACCAAGACAGTTATGTTAGTACTAGGAAATTATTATAAATGGAAGATTTTTTTGAACAAAACACTGACTTCAGCTTTTCCTTATGGACCCAATGACAGAATTTTAGGCTTCGGTGATTTTAGGAATTTAGACTTTGCGACTCTTGACAGCAGTCACACACCTTTTCATAATAATCAGGCTGGTATTCAAAGAAGAAGAAAAAGTCATGGACCAAGAAAATCACGGAAAAACAGGAAATGTAGGAATGTGGATACAAAAGACCTTGTTCAAAATTTACTACAGGCATTCTCCAATGGCATTGATCAATTACAAACAGCTCTTAAAGCACTATCCTTAAAAGAAATGATGAAAAAAGATCCAAAATTTTGGATATGTCCCAAGTTGAATATTGACAGTATTTTTCAGGATACATGTGATGCACTTGATTCCTACTGTACGGAATGGGCAAAGAAAGAAAAAGTGGAATTTCAGAAATGTGAAGGATGGTTATCAAACTTGAAAAGAGCCTTTAGAAATAGAATTATCGTTACAATTCCCACATTAAGAATTTCAATACGGTTAATCTAAAACAGCCTTAAGTTTCTAAAGCAGTCAAAGAACTGCAATAAAGGTTTGTAGTCACTAACATAGATAAGGCAGGTAGCAATTTTTGGATCATCTGCGCAAAATATTATCTGGATGGTTTGAAAAAGGAACTTGGTATGAACAATATTTCAGACATAAGAGGAAATGACGTAAAAAAATTACACAAACAATCCATCGATAATTTGATAGATACACATAAAGATTAGATGAAAAGGAATTTTAATAACGAAATTTCTGAAGAGGACTCCTCTATTCCACTTTTGTTCTGTATACCCAAATTACATGAAAAAAAACCCTTTCAAATCTAGATTCATAGCTGGTGCTTCAAAATGTAACACACAACAATTATCAAAAGAAGTAACATTGCTGTAATGCAATTTCTAGAAACTGTGAAATAGATTGTTTTTGGAGAATTAGCAATTCTTCCGAGTTTGTATCTAAAATCAAAGATGTAAAAGCGAAAAATATCAAATGTTTTGATTTTTCTACACTGTACACAAATCTACCCATAGATGAAGACAAAAGTTCACTTTCAGAGTTAATAAGCAAAATGTTTAAACATAATAGTAAACCACACACAAATATTAATTCATATACAAAGAAAGCCTATTGGTCACACAATTAATATACAAAAAGTAACGTTAAATCTTACGCTGTTGAAACTTTGATAGATGCTATAAATTTTCTTTTGGATAATACTTTTGTTCAATGGGGACGATTGGTTTTTCAACAAATAAAAGGCATTCCAATGGGTAGGAACTGCTCCCCTTTACTGGCAGATTTATGTTTAACCTGGCTTGAATTTAAGTATATGGATAAATTGATGAAAAATGATTTTCAAATGGCTACAAAATTATCAAACAACACAAAATTTATTGATGACAGTGCTTGCGTAAATGTACACAATTTCAGTGAAATTACTGAAGAAATTTACCCAAAAGATATCCCTATGGAGGGTAACAATTCAGATGGTTTCAGATATGTGTTTTTTTGAGTTGGATATTCAGGTCACTAATGACAGGTTTTGTGTTCAATTTTATCACAAAATAGATCAGTTAAACTTGGAAGTAAGTGGTTATCCTTTCCCGGACAGTACTATTTCGGAAACTATTGGATATAATACGTTTTTGTCCCAGATTTTAAGATTTGGTCGTATTTATTCTAAATTTCAGGACTTTGTATTTAGAACCAAATTTATTTACTTTAAACTTGAGTCAAGAGGATTCAAAGGTGTACTTATGATCAAATATTTCTACAAACTTGGCTGTAAATATTCTGAATTGGTTAGAAAGTTTGGCTTCAATAATTTCAGAGATTTAAGACTTGCCTGTTTTGCTACTTAATTTTATCTTTTGGCATAATTCTGTTTTAAAGTTCAGACATTTTAGGCTAGCTTGTTTTCTGTTAGGTCAAACCCCCAGGGGCTATAGGTAGCAAGCAGCTGCTTACGACAGTTACAAGCATGCCTAATTGTACTTGATATCTGGTTAAGAAATATTATATTTTCATTGCATTCTCTTGACTAAAATACAAATGACTTTCAATCTTTTCGGACTTGCCCTATGATTTTGCTGTTAATATCCAAAGATTATTTGAAAGTTTGACTACAATAATTTACAATTTTTAGACTTGTCTGTTTAGCTACTTAAGTTTATATTTGGCATCATTCTGTTTTAATGTTTACCTTTCAGACATTTTAAGCTAGCTTGTTTTCTGTCAGGTCAAACCCCTAGGGGCTATAGGTAGCAAGCAGCTACTGACGACAATTAGAAGCTTGCCTAATTGTAATTAAACCATGTTAATTAAAATGTTCTGATAACATTTTTTTGGCATAAATGCTAATGACTTTCATTCTTTTCTGACATGCCTAAATGCACATTTACTCAATGTTTAAAAAATACTCAAACGTTAGGGTAAACCTGACACATTATGTTGATACATTGACTCAGGGCTGGCAGTTTTTTAGGGCTTAATTGTTTGAGGGGTATGTGTCATCATACAGTTTGTTTTATATTTCTGCTGCAGGATGTCCATTGTTGCAGTCCTTGTTAGGATTTCCCTTGGTTTGTACAAGTGGTTTAGCTGCAACTGTTCATTTTACTATCACTGGGACTGAATATAATGCCCCAACTTGTTTCCAGTTCAGTTATTCACTGGCCTGTGGTTTAACTATGATAAGATGTCCAGCTAGAAAGGGTACATATTGGTTCAGTGGTAAGTCAAATTGTTCTCATCTGAACCTGTACTATAGAAATTTAGTAATTGAGGTTTGCTTGACAAGTATTCTTCTTTCATAATGAAGCTCTGCATTTATAAGCAAAACTTCACATATTTAGCTAATTTTTCATTTGCCACGTTCATATTTATTCTTTATTATGTAGGTTGTCTTTGCCAAATACTCAGCTTAGACAAGGAGCTGCTACTCCGAGAGCCATGTACGGGTTAAAGGCTCCAAAAAATGTTGAGTAGTTACCCGGTGAAGACCATTTAATTTATTTGGGCTAATACAGCCTATGTCAAAATTTTACAAAGGAACGTGCGCAATATGGAAAATAGTTCTATATGTATATAGGTTAGACAGGGACAGGTTAGCTTATGGACAGTAAAGAGTTCGGACTGCGGAATAGGGTAATGACTACTAGGAAGTGGCTTTGGACAAAAAGACAAAAATACATATATGTGTGTGTGTGTGTGTGTGTGTGTGTGTTTATGTGTATGTGTATGTGAGTGCGTGTGTGTGTGTGTGTGTGTGTGTGTGTGTGTCTGTCAGTGGTGGCCTATATAAGTACTGTAAATGTGCTGAAGACCTAATGAACATCACTCAATATATCATTATGGTCCTCAGATTTATACTATTGAGCATAAGCCTGGAAAAGTGCAACTGAGACAATATGTTTGTATTGACCTAAATATATAGGTACTGTAGAGGTGTTTAGAGCTATTTTAAATTTTTCATCAGATCTTCACCTCAGAAATTTATATAAACAAAATTTTTCGTGCCACTGTATTTTGTAGGCATTGTGCCATGTTCATATTCCTTTCACTACACATTCCCCAAACGATATCACAGTAATCAATCATGGTAGTATGGTCATCTTTAAAAAAATCTCGCTAAAAATTTTCTGCCCCAATATTTACTGAGGCGCCGAACTACAGCCAATTTTCTCCTTAATTGTATCCTGGAGCTTTTCGAGATGAATGTTGCAAGTTAATTGACAACATGCACCCCTAGATACTTAATGTGATTGACTTGCTGTATTTCAAATCCTTCAAGGTTAACCCGTATTTTTCTCTGTATTTCCTTTTTGCCACTGAATAACAATGTATTTGATTTTCCTGCATTTACTGCCAACTTATTTCTTCAGTACGAATTCTCCACTATCTCATTTGATCTTAACTGTAGTAAGTCAGTGATCTCTGGAACAGTTTTCCCAGTAACACCAATCATGGTATCGTCAGCAAACAGATTACAAGATCGATTTGTGAGATGTTGACTGATATCATCAACGTATAGTAAACAGAGCGTAAGCCCTTGGGGTACTCCAATTTGAACTCACTGTTCATTGGACAACTCTCCAGTACACCACTTGCACAGACACACACACACACACACATATATATATATATATATATATATATATATATATATATATATATATATATATATATATATATATATGTGTGTGTGTGTGTGTGTGTGTGTGTGTGTATGTATATGTACATATATATATATATATATATATATATATATATATATATATATATATATATATATATATATATATATATATATATATATAAACCAAGCAAACACGGACTTTTGAGGCGAGGAGTGCGCGCTTGAGACTGTCTTGAATGAATGGCAATTCGCATAGCGCGATTGCCTAGAAGCATTGATTGCCCACAAACGCACGTTGCGAACTTGGCCAACATGCTGGCTAGCATGTAAATATGTTACTTCTTAGCAAATACGCCACGGCAATGGCACGTCAACCTCGCCAATCGTACGAGAAGTTTATGGCATAAATGAGAACAATGAACTCATAGGCTATCCTTATGAAACCAAAAGTTATGGGCTGTACTGCACCTTACTTGATATACCATACACAGGGTTAAAAGTCACTTTAAACCAAGACTTATTGGTTTAAAGAAAAATTAACCTATAATGAATATATTTTCTGTTAGAGCTTTGGAAAGTTTTAATTCGTCCTTGAGCTAGTGCTACATGGTCACAGTGTTTGGCAACTGTTTGACATTTTGAATCGCTAGCTAAATCAGAGCACTTTATATAAAAAGTTAAAAATCATTTGTGAATAACGTTTTCCATATGGGTCTTTCATTTCAGGAACAGCCTGACCTTTTTCTTGGATGAACTACGTGATCCAGTACGGTGAGTTTTCTTATAGACCTTCCGGGCACCTTGATGGAACCAGCATGCAAAATGTCACCTATTATCAATTTTTCCTGAAATGACTTATAATCAAGATTTCGCAGTTTCTATCTCTTATTCGGAGTGTCAGGGTGAACCTTCGTCCATGGCAGTAGTATGTCGAACAAATTATAATACGTATAATTTGAAATTTACATAACATACACTATAAAAATAGCGATTTCATTAAAATGCCCATCATTAAGAGGTCGGCTACGGCGGATCCGCCAGGACTCCCGCCTAAAACTCCCCTCTTTTATCAAAATTTATTTCGAAAGTTTGTGAAATATAGCAACAACATCTTTGCTGTCCACGTATGTGTAATCATCTAAAACAAACAGAACTTCCAAACCGTATGACGCACAATGTCGATACCACACTTTCTGGGTACCGCAGCGCTTGAGCTCTTTCTCTAGCACACGTAAAAACTTTTCTTCCTATATCAATTTAAAATCGGACATAAAAACAAGAAATGAACAAAATCCTCTTTAGGACTGTTACACATTATATACATAGAATCGGAAGCAGTCCGCCGTTCTAAATTTCCCTTTATGTGTGGGGGACCTGTACGTGTCTTGAATCTTGTGCGCGTTGCGTGAAAATCTTTCATATTTAAAATTTAAAATTCCCTGAAATTGAACTTCTTAAATATCCTATATCAGTACAGATATGTTTTGCCGTCGATGTCTTGAAGGGAAGATACATTATAACTGTTCATATTTATTTTCATACAGTGTTTCAACCAGTATTCATCATTACTCTTGAAGGCACTATCAAAGCGTACATTTTTTAGCACCTAGTGTATTTCAGAGCAGTATGGTTAAGCAACATCTTTCCTCTGTTCATACACAGAGAGTTACTCACCAAAACCCTGCTTGCAAAGACGCGTCCCCGGCAAATCATATCTCATGCGGTGAAAATAGGTAGTGCGGAATGTCGATTTCCAGCTATACACGATCACCTGAAGTTGCTGACATCGCTGGGTAACATTTCATGTTGAAATTCACTGTGGTGAAGTGGTATTGAATCGATTTTAGAATAAAAATACTTTCCTTTGTATTAGTAAGCCACACTGCACAACCACGGAAAATTGGGGGCAATATGCTTTTCCATATACTCTTTCCAAATTCAAACGTATTTATGTTTTCATGATTATCAGAATAGAAATAATGTCCTTTGTATTACAAGGCCACACTGCACAACCATGCGAAATTTTGGACAATATGATTTCCCATTTATTTTATTTTTTTCAAATTCAAACCTATTTATGTTTTCGTGAATGAAAACGAGGCCAGTAAAATAAGTTCTCAGTGTAGCTGATATATCCTATTAATCTACTTCAATATGAGTGGAGTCCTTTAGACTTTGTGAAAACTGAAATCCCATGCAACAGAAAGAGAAGCATCTTTAAAAAAAATAATAAGTTTTGAGTATGCTTTACGGTTACACAGGGTTTGCTAACGGATTTTTATAAGCAGAAGGACACGAGGAGTTTATCAAAGAGCATTAACACATACTCTGGCAGCTTCAAAATGTACAGCCTCTAGGGACTGAGACAAATTGTCTGTGCAGTGGTAAAAAAAGTCTGCATCCATATTTCAAAATGGGTCGTATAATGTTTTTTACTGCCTAATTATTATTATATTTTTTTAAAAGAAGGTTCATATTTCAGTCTACGCAAAAGAGCAAGACATTGACTGGCCTTATTGATAATGTGCCTTATCGTCATGTTGTTATCTTAGAGTCTAATACCAGGATATGTGTGTGTGTGTGTGTGTGTGTGTGTGTGTGTGTGTGTGTGTGTGTTTTGATAGGCTTCGGGTATGCGGGTATTGCCGAGAATAAGAACGCGGTAGTCAACTGAGAAGATTAACTGGATAGATTTTGTGGCATTGAAAGTCATGCCCAGAGCCTACCCAAAAGGTGAATCTGTTCAATATTATTGCTGAGGTTTTCTGCAAGAGGGGTCGTCTTATGAACGTTTTCTGAAATACCAGTGTCTTCTGCAAATAATCGTATGTTGCATGTAATATTATCAGCGATATCATTCATACAGACAAGGAAGTGTAATGGACCGAGAATAGCATGAGGAAGTCTGACTTCCAATAGTTACTTGTTGGAGACGGTCTGATGAGTAGCTTTCAACAAAAATGCTAACGAATTTTCAAAATCCTACTGTTTCTATTTTAATATTAGGCCAATGTGCATACTCCATCGAACATCTTAGATATATTTAGGAATACCATCGGGGTTTCGTTGCAAGGCACGAGGCCATTATAGATATCATGGAGTGTTTATCAAGATCTGATTTGCAATGTCATTTGGTCCAGAAGCATCGCTTGACTTCATCGACCTTTACAATTTCCACTACTTCTACTTTCAGTTGACACATAGGTAAGCGAGCCTGTGTCCCGTGTGTAAATTCTCAAGGGTTTAATCGTCTACAAAAACTTTGCATTGTCCAGCAAAGTACGTGTTGAAGGTTTCACACTTTGCGTTATTGGATATTTTCCTGCTGTCGTGAATCAGAGTTGGAATACTTTGATGGAGTTCAACCACGAAGAATTTTCTCCTACTGAGACTCCATTTTTGTGGGGTAGAGGGGTTTGTTTGTTTTTGATTTGAAAGGGGGGGGGGTCTCTGGAATAAAGTAATTGGCGGGGTTTGGCAAAATATAGTTCAGTTGAACGTTTAATAGCGTTTGCAGTAAGGCTCCGTTTCCTGTTATAGAGCTGGTAAAAAGAGTTCTACATGAAGCGTAATGGGTATGGAATGGGGTCTTGCACGTTGCCATGAATGTTTGTGCCTGTTCGAGGCAAAATTTCGTTGTTTTAAAAGTCTTTTGCTTTTGCAGTTTATCCAGGGCTTATCTATCTTTAGCTCTAATGGTTATATTTTGACATGGGATGAATTGTTTACATGTGTCGATGAAAAGGTCAGACCAATAAGACACGGTGTCAGTGATGGAGTAGAAAACGGCTTAGCCAATGTCCGAGGTAATGTCTAGCAATGTTCTGTTAGGTCTTCAACGTTTGCTGCCAGGTAATATCTTGGACGGATCTTTGGAAGGGATGACTTCAAAAATAAAAAAAATAAATAAAAACACATTGAAAAGGAGCTGTAGACTACAGGGTGATGGGAATGGGAGATAGGAGTAAGTATACCAGGGTTTAACATGTACCCAGGTGAGTCCGTTATTATAAGATTCAACAGATTTTCAGATTATTTAGAGACACTTGCTAGTTCCCAAATAAGTTGATGCAGGTTATGTTCTGCCATGAGATCAGAGAGGGGCAGGCCGAGTTCACTGTCAGTATGAGCCACATCGCAGCACTGACAACGGTCATCGCTGGTGATTAGGAGAATTTGAGGGTTATTTCGATGCCGGAGCAGATAGAAGAGGAATTATTTTCCATAAAAGATATTTAATTTCAGTGGGGTGGCCATATGGACCATAATAAACGCCTAAGGTTGATTTGCCGTTTTGTGTAACAATTTCGACCCATAAGCGTTCCATTCTGCTTCTGGTGGTTCAGGTGGTTCAAGTTCAACACATCTTCGACTAGGTAAGCTGTTTCTGAGAGAGTGGGCAACGCCTCCCCCTACCATCTAGTTATAACTCATCGGGTGCACATTATCAAGCAACGCTTCTGATGTAGTTATAACATCGTTGTTTTCCGTATCAGCGAGCATAGTAATTTCATTTGCCTTCAGTTTTCAAACTTCACACGTTTGCATGGAAAACTGAAAACTGCTTCCGGGCATCGTCAATAAGTGGGCCAAGATTTGGGTGGATGTCAAAGTGAAGTATTTTGAGGATAATGACAAACACACATAATTTACAAAAACATTTCCGAAAATTTACAATCGTCTAGATCATAATAAGTGAAAGAGAAGGCAACTTGATCGTGACACCTTGGCGTGTTAATAAGCACATGAACTGAGAAGAATCCTTTTCGATTTTGAAACAAACAATCAACAGCTCTACATTGTTAGGCGCAGATACCCATTAAGCTGGATTTGGGAGGGAGAGCTGGCCTTCACTGAGCACTAGGCGATATATCTGTAGGTGAACTTACACCTAGAACGAAGAGCCTTTAATACAGTAGCAGTTGTGTCAAATCTTCTGGACTAAGAAAACATTTGCGCCCCCCCCCCCAAAAAAAAAGAAGAAAAAGAAAAGAAAAAAATGACCTAAAGGTTGAAATGAAGTGCATAAAGTCTAGTATTCAGGATAAGTGAATGTGGTATACAAGAAATTATGTTGCCTATAATGTCTTATACATGTATATGTCTTGCTTAGTGGGAATGGCATAGACTTCGAATTACTGCATGTAAGAAAATAAAAGAGTTTAAACATCTTCTTTGGTTTAACCGTATTTTTTTTTCCAACAATGTACAAATACAATATTCTTATCAGCAATTAACAATTGGGAAGAGGGCTTAGCCCTATATAAATCCCTCTCGTAGAAGAATAGACAACAATTAAACAGGACACCAACAGACACACATCCGCTGCACAGTGAAGCAGGGCCCACCGACTTGCCGCGATACAAGAGTGAGGAGACGTCACAGTTGAACAGGGACAGATAGGGCCGGGGGAGGAGGGCTCAATACGTTCAAAGTAATCAATAATTTTGTTTACTAGGTACATAATTCAGATAAAATTTTGAGTAAGAAAAACAAATTATTCCTCAGCCAATACCTGTTTGTGTGAATCTTTCAGAGAGCACAATAAAATATTGAACTGCAGAGAAAATGTGGGTGTTCTCTGCCAGGGTGCAGTTAGTAGAACCATACAGTACAGTTTGCAATGTAAAGGGAGCATACAATGAAATGATATTGTGTAGTTGGGATAACAGTATACCTTGGACAAGAAAAGAAGAAATGCCAAGCATCTTCTTTACTTCCACTACACTGACAACTGGCATGTGTTTTGACACCAATCTTGAACAGGTGGGAATTCAGCTGAGTGCTCCCAAGTGGAGGCGAGTATGCAATACAGAACTCTATCTCTCACCAAAATTGTAATAATCTGGGCGCTTATTCGACCACCCAGTGATCACGTAATCTAAATTTAGATATGTGTAAAGATGACAAATTTCGAATTTTCAAAGGTGATTCATTCCAGAGGCGTACAGTTGACGGAAATACAGAATTATTAAATAAATCAGTGCGGGCTCTGAAATGAGGCGGATTATATCTTTGGCGAGTATTATAATGTCTAGGAAATTGATTCACATTAGGCCACAGACTACAGTTATAAATCCTTCTATTTTTCATATTAGGATTTTTCAGTCTAAAAATCAGCATTTTGGTATTTTGAAATTCCGTGAACGGTATTTAATAGATAAAAATGTCAGAAAAATATGGACCGATTTTCGTCATACAATTTCCAGCTGGTTAATTTGTGATAATTGAAATACGAAACAACACCTGGATGTCAGCTTTATACAGGTGTATGAACTGTGCTCTTGCCAGAGTCACATCATTGTCCTTCCCCACCATAAAGTTCCCACCTGGCCTGAAAGACAGTGCACCTACATGACCACCAATAAAGCAACTCTGTGATGCAGCAACCTGACTTAGCTAACTTTATCTAAACAGAAGCTACAGCATGCTGAAAACACAGTATTTTAACAATTACGGACTATCTCCATTGGGATGCGCAACCATCCAATCACAACTGTGGTCTGTAATCATTATCTGGAATAATAGATTGCAAATAGTTAGGTACTAATTCATGAACTATTTTATACATTAGTGATAATTTCGATTCTTTCCTATGAGAGGCCAGGGTTTGCCATCCAAGCTCTTCATAAAGTTCCCAATTCGATGGAATCAGGAATCATTTTTTTTTATTTGACCAGAAAAAGTAAAATTTACATATGTTGTACACAAAACTGTAGTTTAAGAATCGAGATAAACAATGAAAATCTACGCAAGAAGGTCAGGGAGACACACGTTAAGACCTTTGATAGATCGCTATCAAGCGTGTCACCCTACATACATGTAAACAAATAACGGTTATGTAGATGTAACAATTTTGGGTGTTACAGGAATCCTCATACCGCATTATACATCTCTTCTTCACATAGCTTGAATAGCCAACATAACTATGTGTATATACCTTCTCTTTAATACTTTTGGGAGTTGAATTAAGAAGCTGTATTATTTCATGCTGTAAACATTTTGAAGCAAAGACACGTTTTGTCCGAGTGACAAAAAATTGTTGGCGTCTGATATTGTGATCATGTATTTAAGGAGTTGGCATGGTTGCATTCCGTCAAAATAAAGAGGGAGCTGGTTGTTATGAACTTTATAATAGAATTTTAAAATTTACAATTTGTATAAGTCTTCTATCTTCAACAAGTTTCTAGTTTTGAATATAGGATCTGTGTAGGCAGAATGTTTACTATGATTTAGAATTCGGATGGCCTTTTTTGGAAGTCTATTTGACCTATCAAGTTTATTTCCACAAACAAGAAGGCAATATGTCAATCTAGACAGAATCAGGGAATTATAGATTATTTGAAGTATATGTGAAGGAAGAAAATTTTTCAGTTTTTTCCTAATACCTATTGTCTAGGAGATTTTTGATGAAACTCTTTGAATGTGTTTATTCTAAGCTAAGTGATTATCAAGTAATAAACCAAGAAAATTAACTTTATTGACACTTTCTATTGTGACATCATCAATATTTAAGACAGGGATTGTTATGTCTCCTTGAAGCTTATGAAAGACCATAAACTTATTTTTCCTTATGTTAAGAGATAATTTATTTACCTTTAGCCAGGTACTCACTTTTTAAGTTCATTATTAATAAGCAGAGAGGCCTCATTGTTTGATCCAGATAATAGAACAGGTCTAACGGCAGTACACAAAGTAGTGTCATCTGTGTAGATGATAAATTGTAAAAGAGGAGGTGCGTGAACGATGTCATTTATATAAAATTAGGAAAAGGAGTGGACCTAATATAGATCCTTGGGGTACACCTGTATGTATACTTAAGGATTCGGACTGAATATGGTAAAAAACTACAAATTGTTTTATGTTTGTTAAACAACTTTCAAAACGATTTAAGGCAGTGTTCTTAACACCATAATATCTTAATTTATACAATAAAATGTCATGATTTAATGTGTCAAAGGCTTTAGAGAGGCCTTTGGAACTTCTTTAAGAAGTTTATACATTCGATCTCTACATGTTATGGAACATATAATTCCTTGGGTTATCCATGGATTTTTTTTATGCTTATGTTTTCTGTATTTTTTTTCTTCGTTTTAATAGGTAAATTGTTATCCATAGCTAAAGTAATAATATTTTGTCAAAGAGAATACGAGGCATTTGTTCGGAATTAAGATCTTGACTAAGATGCTCATATATATGCGAATCATGTATTTCCTTTAAAAAATAGTTAAAGCGTTGGAATACCACTCATAAGTCTGAACATATATAGGTACAGCTTCGTACTTATTTTGAAAAGTATCCAAACAGTTTAAATAAGGGAGGTGATCCGAGATTCTCGATATCAAAATACCAGAATTTGATCTTTTTATATTAGAATCAATTAGTTTCAATAGAAAATTATCAATGATTGTTCCTTAGCGCTGAGAAAGCCTGGTCGGCAGGGTAATTTGTGGGTAAAAAACTCATAGTAGTGGTATCCAAAAAAAAAAAAAAGGATAAAAGAACGCTTTATCGTGAATTTGCAATAGATCAGCATTAAATTCTCCTGCTATAATTACTTATTTTTTCAGTTGAAACATTTTCTGCAATGAACTTTTTATGGTGTTCTATGAGACCACGGGGTGGTTTATATATATTACCGATCACTAATTTTTTTATTATCAATATCTATATTTATTTCAATAAACAGCCCTTCATAAATAGCAGACGTTGGACACGCCTGTAACAAATTAAAGCTGAAACTGTCCTTTAAATAGATAGCTAAGCCACTTCGTGTAGTAAACTTTTTTCCTTTAGAAATCAGAGTATAACCACCCAGCTGTGATAACGATAATTCACTACTATCACTGAGCCATGTCTCTTGCAGACATATGACACTGGGCGAACAGTGATGTGCATCTAAGTTAAGTACGAATACTATTATCTCATCAAATTTAGCGTTAAGCGATTCGCAATTCAAACACTGTAAGGAGATTGTCTAATTAAAATAGGTTGCAATGAATTTGGGTCATTTTCGTTATGAGATGAATGTGTTTCAAGCAATTGAGAGAGAGAGAGAGAGAGAGAGAGAGAGAGAGACAGAGAGACAGAGAGAGAGAGAGAGACAGAGAGACAGAGACAGAGACAGAGACAGAGAGACAGAGATAGAGAGTGAGAGTGTGTGTGTTCACGTCAACTCCATTAAAAACATCTTAATTCGTATTAACATAAGTCATATTTGACAAAGTTACCATATTCTCAAAGTCCCTGTAACATTCCGAATTGTATAGTTGAAGAAAGAAACATGCCTTTCCTGAAACCGTTTAATAATCTCCAAATGAAAACCAAAAAAACATTGTTTAGATGCCTAAACAAAGAAATAAAGATAAGAAAGGAAATAAATAAAAATAAACGAAAAAACATTTCTAGCAGGCATTATACTTCGTCAAGTGCTAGACTCAGATCGAACAAATGAACGCGTCTGCAATTAGCCCTTAGCTGGAGTCGTAAACAAAATATGCAGGTGATTTTGCAAGGCTGAGATCAAAAAAGGCATGGACGTATCAACAAATGGCATAATTTGAGAGAATCAAATTATATACATGGCGAACAATTTAAGTTAATATATTGATTAAATACAAACGAATATCACCACCACAAATACTTCCTTTTAAAGTCTGTTACCCTGAGATACTGGCTGAAATAAATCATTTGAATACACTCGTAAACTCTGAAATAAATCATTTATATTTTTTAGTGCGGCCGGAGACTGTCAATGATATTGTTTTTAAATTTGCTTGATTTTTATCCATATTTGGATTTTGACACACTTAGTTGTATTTCAACAGTATACTAAATAAAGGACATCACTACAAAGACATAACTGTCTAATCACTAATAGGCATTAAGTCCACATGCTTATGTGGCTTGAAGAAGACTGTTAATGTCGTCACACAGTTTTACTTGAATTTTTTTCCCGATTTGGATTTGGCCCAAGCATTTCCGTATAACAGCCAGGTACTCTCGATGTTCTCATACTTTTTTCAGTCGGTTGAGAAGTTTCTTGTTTCCTGGAGTAGCAACCTCATAGAGAACGGAACCAGAGTTCTTTAGTTCAGTGCGCGCTTGAATAAGTTTTTCGGAATATTCCCTTCGGAATAATCTGACCAGCAAAGGTTGCTTGCCATCAACTTTTCCACCACCTCTATGTGCCATGCATCGCACTATTAACTCTTCTTGCAGCAGTAAACTGAATTTGTTTTTCCAATTTTAACAGCATCAGTTGATGTGCAGCAATCCCAGACAGGACTTACATATTCTAAAATGGGTCATATAAAAGCAAAATAGATGGGTTGTAAAGTTTTGCGGTCTAGGCGAAACTACACGCTTTTCATAATGTTCAGAAGCTCCCCAGTTTTAGCAACTAGGTTGTTAACGTGGTCAGACCATCTCAGGTCAGAGCGTATAGTAGTACCAAGATGTTTGTGGGTTATGACATTTTGCAGTGTGTGCCCTTGAAAATGGGTGGTTCGGAGAAACAACTTTACATGTAATTAGCGTACTATCTGTTTTACTGGCATTAAAGGTAATTAGCTAGTCGTTTGCCCATTCGTCAATAGACACACGATCCGAATTTATAATTTCACTAGCAGTTGCAGGACCGTCTACTCTTAAATAAAGAGATGTGTCGTCGGCAAAAAACTTGATGTTACATCTGACAAGGTCAACGATATCATTAATATAGATTAAAAGGAAAAGAGGTCCGAGTACAGAAACTTGTTGAACTCCAGCCTGCACTGTTCCCCAGCTAGAAGATTGTCCCTGAATCACAATAAGTTGCTGACGCTTTGAAAGATAACTGGAAAATCATGTCAAAAAAGCCCCGCAAATTCCAATTTTCTCAAGTTTGGAAAGTAAGTAAGCCAGTGTGTCAGACATTATCAAAAGCCTTGCTGATGTCCAAGAAAACAATGCGTACCTCTTTTTGCTGATCAACAGCAAGACATAACTCGTGATATATAACAAGTAACTGATTAGCTGTAGAATCGCCCAGTGTAAACCTAGATTGGTTAGATGGTATTAATTGATTGTCCCTAAAGAAGTTGAAAACATGCTTGAAAAGGACTTTTCGAATACCTTTCCAAAACAACTTAACAAGGAAACCGGTCTATAATTGTCACAGAGATTTTCAGCACCTTTCTTATGTTAAGGTTGAACATTAGCTTGTTTCCATTTAGTAGGAAACGTATTATTATTCAAAGATAAATGAAACAGTTTAGCTAATGATTTATGAATGGAAGGCGCACCTTTCTTTAAAAGTTTGGCACTAATGCCATCGGGTCCGGTGGCCTTACAAACATATAAGCTTTGTAGAATATCCATAACTTCCTTATCTGAAATTGAAAGTGAACGGATTGTATTATTAGGATATAAAATGTGCCCAGGAAGAGAAGCAGGTGTAGATTCACGTGTGCATTGTTATCGTGTATGCTCTTAAAGGGTCAGCGAATTGCATATGTCGATCGGGATACAGGTACGAATTCTAAGATTCTATTTATCCTATATTGAAAAGCAAAAAGGCACAATGTTTGGCCAAATACCAGCGCACTGTAGAACGATATTACTAGATGCAAAACGGCCTCTCACAATAATAGTGATCTGAATAGCAACAGCGCATTCTGGAGCCTTATTGTAGGCTATAATCTGGCAGTACTCAGAGGCCCAAACTTCAACCACTTATATGTGCACTTTGGCACAGTGGCTTTTGAAAAGCATCCCTTACCTGTCTAAACGTCCCGATAGCCAGCTTTGGTCAGTGTGAGTAAAAATTGAGCAACTTTACCCGAGTCAACACATGCCACCCCACTTGCATTGATATTATTCAGGTTGCAAAACATTGTAAAATGACTTGCGGTAATTACTTTGAAAAAAAAGGTGCTAAATTGCAGGAAAATAAGCTTATATTAGTGCATTTGCCATATGCGTTGAGTTGAGATCCCTGTGTCGATACACCGGCTGACCTGATACATAGTAGTGTCAGAAACAATGCCGGTACATGCCTTGAACCTGCTCCTTTGAGATTTAAAATATCATGACAGTGGACCAGACAAAATACATTTAAACTAGCAGCATTTTCAACAGACCTCTTCTCTTTTCTGAAGGCCCCTGGACCAAACCGCAGAACCTCGTTTTTCCGCAACATCTATGAATTGTGGCCCAAACCTTATCATATTCCTGAGACCTCTAGCATTAAGCCAAAAACAAAGCTCTGGCAATTCACCTGTTCCCGAGATCTTCAACTGAAAGACCACTGCAGCAGTCTTGTGTATAGTTCGACGACAAGACTTCGGACGCTTCTCAAACTCCCCCGCAGATGTTATGGTAGCCGATTGCACAGACCAGGAAGTTAACGGTATAAATGCCAGACAGAGAGGGTATTGCACTGTACATTCCCCATATTGTATGTTTCCTTTTCTATACGGAATTACGACCATGAAATAGCTCTCAGTAATTGTTATTTTACCGTATGAAGGCTATTAACACACACTGTTACCTCACACAAAATCTTTGAACAAGAATCGTTACTAGCCATAACTTTACCTCAGTTCATTTACAACTATTCTGAAAATTCCTTAGCATTGCTTAGGTAAACGGAACTGAAGTTTTGGTGCAGGTCATTGAGTGTTATATTAGAAGTCTTACAAATAAGCTCAGCATTTGCAACGCTTCCTTATTTATTTGTAGACCTCCGAACTCAAGGTTCGTAAAGTCTGGGCCATTACGACCTTCGTGAGAGGCTTCCAGCTTACGTTTGTTTATTAAGTGGTTCAGGTCAGTCAAGAGATCTTGCATGCAGTTGTTTTGGGACGTGTGGCAGCAGTATTATTTTCATTTATTCCACCGAAAGTGACGACTGGAATCCAAAATGCAAAGCCTCGCGGAGGACACTCTCTCCAGGATTACCTAACAGAGCAACGTGGATGTACTTGGGCTATTCTTCCTGTAGATTTGCTATAAAATCCATCGCGCAAATTTGCCTTTTAACCATTGATATACTCCATTGATCACAATGCTGATATCCAATGGAGTATTTTGACAATTTAAATTTCGGCCAATGAGAGGAATTAAGATATGGGAGGTATTTTTCCTTCTGATTACCATCAGACATCTGCAATTATTATGCAAAGACTTTTCTACTGAAGGTACCTCAGTGAAGTATATGCACTTCTCACATACCCAGATGTTATCCGGGCATAATTTTCCTTATGGCAGTTGGCATTTGCAAATAAACTAAGGCAGCTCTCGCGCTGGCTCTGTTTTTGGGAAAACACAGCAGCAGAAGAGTTTAGACAATGTATGTTCTCGAAAGTGCAGTTTATTATTTACCAACAATTATGTTACATAACGTGCATAGGTTAGCAGCTACAAGATATAATAGGATTGATGCAACTGTTACCCTCATAGAGGCAACAGAGCATGTACGAGACATTCTTGGTGGTGCTACAAATCTGAATGGGTTAGCTTAGCATCACCCTCTTTACGAAGACTGGGTTTCTGAATATCTACAACCTTTATATATTGTAAGCTTGTTACAACGACACTCAGAAATCCAACATAATCTCATAATGAAACGTTTTGAGGACTAAAAAGTCAAAATTCCTTGCAATTTAATTGGTTTATCTGACATATAAAGGTACTTGGCATATTTGCCAGGAAACAGATGGAGTCATCATAAAGATGTTTCACTGTATACATATTTTGACCGCGTTACGCCTCTTTGTTTTCATGCCAAGGCAGTGTCAAATAAGTACTTCTTGATTTTAAACAAAAAATGAGAAAAGCTGAAACCTTGAATTTTCTTCTGTAGACATTATGATGGTAATTGTTGTAAACGTGTGCCACCTGGTGGTTAAGTATGAAATCAATAGAATATTCGCTCTGTCTCTCTTTTTCAGTTCATATGAATCGCAATTTTACCGTGGAAAAAATTCGTTTTACTTGCAGGGTATGATCAGCATTTACTGACTAATTTGTTACTGTCAACAGTTGCTCTCAAAATAGATGTCCCTATTTTGAAAAAAAAAACCTTACTATAGAGGAAATTTATATATATGTATATATATAATATATAAACACATATATATGTATGTATTTGTATATGTATAGGTATATATATATATATATATATATATATATATATATATATATATATATATATATATATATATATATATATATATGTATAGGTATATATATATATATATATATATATATATATATATATATATATATATATATATATATATATATGGCAGACTGGCTTTTAAGTTAAAAAGAAAAAAAAGAAGGTTCCATCTTCGATTACTTTATGTGGACGCGAATCATGGTCACCTCCCAAGGAGATTTGGCATGATCACCTATGACCAGATGATAACCACTCCGGCCCTTGTCACCATGGTACGGACACACACATATACGACCCCACACACACACGCAAGCACACACACATAAATATGAGGCAACAGTCAGGATTACCTTCGGCGGCTGCGCAAGATGCCCTGCCCGCCCACAATATTACAATTATATACTGTTATGTATATGTGTTTGTATATTATGTATATGTATGTATTCATGTACGTACGTTAGTGCGTACGTATGTATGTATGTATGTATGTATACATGCATGCATGCATACATGTATGTATGCAGGAAATACCAATACAAAGGCTAGCAGGGGCAAATATTCCATACAGTACAACGATACGATATGATGGGATGTGGTAACTACAAAGTACCTGTATTAAGGTATTAATTTTGTTGGAGAGCAGCTATAACGGAACCGGACCTGTGGCTGTGCAGCCATTTGAAGGGCCATTATATGTTACAATTTAAGTTAATATGCGTCGGAAATAATATGGTCTCCATAAATGAACGCAAACTGGGATTTAATCATGTGAGAAACCATTCATTCATTAAAAGATGTTATTGCATTCCTGTTCACTTAAGTATTCGGATGAGCGTCGTTGCACAGTTAAAATGTTAACAAGGTTCCTTGCTGATGATATTTCATCTGAGAGTTTCATCACTTTTAATTAGCTTGATCATTTATATTACCGAGCGCTTTAGCACCGTTTTTAACTAATATGGAGTCATCGATATTGTTAGCAATGTACTTCAATTTAGGATATTATTATGTCTGGTTTAATGATAAAATTAGAAAAAAAAACGTGGTAAGAAATCAAAGCATTGAATTAAATCCCATGCTATTCAACACACCAGCACGGCACAACTGTAATCCTTGCTCACATTTCCCACCCATCTGGGCCAGTAAGGTCTATGTACACATATCTATATTTTCAACACTAAAAGGCATTATTAATCTGCAACCAAATCGACGTCGGTGAAAATGCGCTTGCCCGTCTAGTAACCAGATAAAGTGTCACCAACAACCAATTTAAAACATGATCATCGTCTGGCACCACTTGAAATGACCAGCGGTACAATTATCCTTGTGCTCGAAATATCCACACTTGTACTCAAGAGTCCCCTACTTTTCCTCGTTTACATTAACGACATCACTGTCAACATCACCTGTGACATCCGTTTATTCCCGGATGATACCAGTATTCTTGAAATTGTTCACGAACCAATGGCCACAGCTGAAAGCGTTAATTCTAATCTTATACAAATTTATCCTTGGGGCAAGGTCTGGCGTATGACATTTAATGCCATAAAATCCATCTTAATGACCTTCTCAGCTAAACGACATAAGCCAGATCATCCTCCCCTACTTCTTGGAAACTCACCGATAACTGAAGCTACTCTACATACTCATCTTGGAGTTACACTCTCAAGTAATTTGTCATGGCACCAGCACATAACACTCATTGTGAATAAGGCCAGCCAACGGCTTGCTCTTTTACGCAGACTCAAATATAAACTCTCCCGCCAGACACGCGTACGGTTGTATAGTACAACAATTCGTCCTATCCTCCAATATGGGTGTGTCCTGTTTGACAATTGCACCAAAATCCTGTCACAATCTATAGAAGCTGTGCAGTATGAGGCGGCCAGGATCTGCCTTGGCGCAACTAGATATACTCCTCGTGTCTTACTTTTCATAGAGCTTGAATGGCAAACTCTGGCAAATCGGAAGAAATACTTTAAACTTATTCTTTTGTTTAAAAAGTATACTAGGTTGACTCCACAATACCTACATGATCTCGTTCCTCGTGACGTTGCATTCACTACTGGGCGTCTATTGAGAAATCGTACTGAATTACGCCAAATTAGGTTCACCGCCAATCGCTTCGGCGATTCATTTCTCCCGTCTACTATCAAATTATGGAATAACCTCCCGGTTGATGCTCGTCTCACCAATTCTCTGCCACAGTTTAAATCAAAATTTAATCTATTACTCTTAAGTGTTGACAAAAAGCCCACATACTTTAAACGTGGATGTCGTTTCCTAAACATATGCCACACGCAGCTACGTCTTAACTTCTCTATATTAAATGCGCATCTATATCATGTCAATATCCTTCCAGCCTCAACGTATGCATGCTCTCATACTACTGAAGATACGAAACATTACCTTTTGTTCTGCCCAAGTTCACTGTGCAAAGGCTCCGTCTTCAGGTGTAAATCCGACTTGAATAGTTCAGTGCTCTAGGTACATTTTACTAAATATTCTCCTGAAAGGTTGTGAGGACTTGCCAGACGCTGATAATGTATTCCTCTTTGAGGCTGTTCAGACATTCTTATCAGAATCTAGACGTTTTATTTACTAATTTAGTATATGATCTAATCATAAGTCTCCATTATCTGGCATCAATTGTATTATTCTTGTAGAAGCCGTGAATTTAGTCTTCTGTTCTCGTCCAGTGTATATTGTATATATTCCTGTGCGTCCTCTTATGTACGGGAGAGCCTCCAGATTAGTCTTTGTGTACTATTAGGCAACCCAGAGCAAATAGATATGTTTATAATAAATATCATACTTGATCTAAACCTTGATCTGTAGGCCATACTTGGGATCATTTTTTCGAAGCGTGAACTATATTTTCTACTTCATTGAGATGCTAGGTTTTTGTGTTTCTGCGATAATGTCGGCAACCATGGGAAGTCTAATTTTGCTTGGATAGCGGGGAACTTTTCCTGGGCACCCAGTGTAGGTCTGAAATATCATTTATTTATATACTTTGCTGCCATACAGGAAAACTGGATGATGTTTAATATTTTGAAGTATTTTGTGTCTTCCTTTTATTTTTTTTTTTTTTTATTATTATTATTATTATTATTATTATTATTATTATTATTATTATTATTATTATTTTTTACACTTTATCATATCATTTATTATTCTATGTTTGACAGGGAATTCCAGAATCTCAAAGGGGAATCCTAGAAGTGTTTTTAGGCCCAAACCAGGTGGCTGGTTCATTGTTAAACCAACCAATAAGACCGTGCGCTGCTACGAACTATTTTCAGGCTCCTAATTCAACCCGCGTGTCATGCATTCGCATCGCAGAAGAGTTGTTCTCATTATCGAGAGTAACACTGACAGTTCCCAGGATTATCAAGTGTTGATAATGGCCCGTTTGCATCGTATTTTGAAGTCTAATTTTCATGAATTTGTTGTGCGATTCGCAGGTCAATGTTTCTTGCCGATAAAAGTGTGTGCAATTGGGCGACAAGTTTGAACCATTTTCACCACTACTATGAGCAAAGTATAGGTTACCGTGTCACGGACAAGTCGTGCGATAATGCTTTAGGCGCCGTATCAAAATGATCGTTCGTCTCACACGCAAATGGCGTCTGGTACGAACTGACAATTCGTTCCCTGTTCGAACATGTACTTTTATTTTCGTCCTGAGCCAGATTCATGTCTGCCGGTCGTCTGGACTACAGTCTGATCACTTGTGCAGTCGCTCTGCGGCTGGAGCCAGTTTATCGTCTGCCGCTTGTCTCCAGGGTCCTCAGGCCCATGGAGTGTGAAAATCGTCCCGAGCCAGTTTCACGTCTGCCTGCACCTGCTGCCGAATATTCGTCCAGACCGCTACCTGTCTGCGATTGATTACTGTCAAACCCACCCCTACACTATGTACTGTTGTAATTGTGAATGTAAAAGCGCACACCACTGGCAAATATTACCTACAATGGTATCACCATACACGTATAGATGTCGTTTGTTTCGCAATTTTAATATGTTGTTTGTTTTAATCAGTCGACACAAGTCCAGTCAATGTTCTCAATTTCATGTCTGTTGTGCATGTCGGTTTTTTTTTTTTTTTTTTTTTTTTGGTTTTTTTTTTTTTTTGGTTTTTTTTTTTTTTTTTTGTTTTGTTTATTTGTTTGTTTTTGTTTTTTGTTTTGTTTTTGTTTTTGTTTGTTTTTTTGTTTTTTTTTTTTTTTTGTTTTTGTTTTTTTTTTTTGTAATATACTGTATTTCTTTAATGAAGATTTCAAAAATAGCACAAGGCTAATGTAGGTCTTCTCGTGTGAAGACATATACAATTACAGAGTTTGTCTTGTCGAGTTCATACAAGCTTTTTTATGTTCCAGTGTGGAACAACGTTTATGGGACGCCTGCCTGAAGCCTTTTGATTTATCCGTATTTAAACTGCCCCGGTGCCTTGCTGTACCTCCGTCTTTTTTATATTTATGGTAAATTCTAGTTCTAAAGTTCAAGTTCTAAATGTATATGAATGACTACAATGTGCGATTTCGACATCGCGGACCACCGGCAGCTGTTTCGGAACTTCAGCCGGATAATGAAATTGGGCGATACCAGGGGTATTTATTGTAAAAACGTTCCTACTGTCTTAAAGCGTAGATCTGCTTGGAATTTGGGCGTAGAAACAATTGGCAGTACCTGCTGGTGAACAAATCATGGCTTTGCACACAGCATATTACGATCGAAATTTAGTTTTCAAGTTGTTACTTTCATTGACGGCAATCGTGCAGTTCCGGTGCCTCTTAGCCTATATTAATGGCCCCATTGATTGGGTCGAGCGTGGCGTCACAAGCATTGCCCGCAGATTTCACTGACCAGCAATAGTTGCCAATTTCGCCACAAAGTGATTTCTTTTTCATCTATTTTGAGTTCTCCAGATAGGAAAAATTGCGCAGGGCCCATTTGAAACGTCGGCCGAAGTTCCGAGTCCACATAGCTCATTAATATTATATAAGTATTCATGCGGGGCTTTCAAATTTTATTACACGCTGGTCATACAAGGATTGAATCTGATGATTAGTCTTAAATGAAAATCTCTCAAGAAAAGGAGCTGATTCGTGGGGACTTAATATTTGCTAGAACGTTACAGAAATGGCCCTCTGAAAGCAGTAAACAGCAAAAATGATCTGATGACTGATCATGGTAAATTCACTAATTTGCAGCAAAGTTCCTGTCTCAACACCAGTGGCAGTGTCTCGGAAGAAATAAGTTTTGACATTACGAACTTTTACAGGTTAATCCACCTAGGCTAATCTCATTAAGATCTTGTGTAAAGTAATTAAGTACTCAGACACCATAATAAGCAAACGGCGGCGGAGCAATTCACCCAATCCATGCATGTGTGTCACGCGGCCGCTCTGATCACGTGAATGTTTTTTTTTTTTTTGTGTGTGTGTGTGTTTTTTTTGGGGGGGGGGGGTAGACGCAAACAAAAGCAGCTTCTCTCATTCGTTTTCTTTCCCTTTTTCATGTATATACTTTTACAGCCAATTAGTATTTTATTCTTGGAAAAAATAATCCTTCGTCGCATTGGCGCTAAGAAGATGCTTGTCAACAACTTCTGTTCAATGTACTAGTATTTACATTGCATTCATGAGATATGTGCAGCTGAGGTCCGGTGACGGACACATTGTCGAATTCCACTCCACGAATGACAATTTCGCCGATCTTCAGTTTCTTCCAAATCAAACTGCGTCAACAATTAAAATAATCGAAGATAAGAACAGCCGAATGATCAATGATGTCGAACCCAATTTTAGTCGAAAAGTGCTAATCATTTTAATCAAAATTTCGGCGATAGTTCAACAGGTGTCTGTAGAATTGCCAGACGGCTGTGCCACTGGATGTTAGGCCTACAACCTTTAGACCCTAGTGTTTCCTTCGTTCCTGAGCTGCGCCTGGGCGAAAGCTAACAATAAAAAATGGAAAAATAAAATACCTCTGTTTATTTTATTTTATTTTATTATATATCAGCGAACGGTGAAATCTGAATTATTGTTTTGTTTGTCAATTGTCACATCGATAGAGGCAAACCGCCTTCTTCAGAAATAACTGAAATACACGGATCACTTTTCAAGGAAGCATCACGGAAAGGCGGTGTGCTTTGATCAACGACTACCTGCTACTTGCTAGTCCTGGAGAAAACTAAAATACCCCCCCCCCCCCCGCCCCTCCCTCGTCCAATAGGTCTTTGTGCCTGTAAGCGTGAATGACAGATTTTCTTTCGTGGAACTTCTAGAATGATAAAATAAAATAAAATAAAATAAAATAAAATGAAATAAAGATGATAACGTGTGCACCGGGAGTCACGCTATAGTTGCATTTTCTGGCATCTTGTTGTTAAATGCGAGTTTAAAAATAGGAAAATAAGGTGTAATGGTTACAGAAGTTACCTCTTGATGGGTGACTGTGGCATCAGTTTTATGCATATTGTAATTCGGGTGCCAAGTACAACATAATTGACATTCGTGGAAGCAAAGACCAACGTGCGATATATTGCAATGTTTAATTCGGGCCACCAGTATTATATTGGCCGCTGATTATTATTATTATTGTTATTATTATTATTATTATTATTATTATTATTATTATTATTATTATTATTATTATTATTATTATTAGTCATTAATAGTAATGAAAGGCCTTGAGCCGAATTGTTTCTACGTTAGAATAAAATTGGATATCCAAATAGTCCATTAAAAAAGAAGTACACCTTACAACAGCTGATTTTTTTTTTCTGAACAAATCCTTTAATGCTGCTAAAATTCGCGAGAATGTTGACTTTATGACGGAAAATACAACAAAAGGTGGAAAATCCAAACATTAAATTTTTCTGGCCGTATAGTACTGTAATGGTAGGCCTAATACTAAATTGTTACCACAGTGAACCATGCCTTAAGAGAACCCTCCCCCGAACAGAGAAAATTGGTCCCTTACAACAGGTGGGTATTGAAGCCAAGCTTACTCCTAGCACTGGTAAGATAGGAGAAAGGACAGTCTACAAATAAGTACATATAACGGCATATTAGCACACATTTAAAACAAATAAACATGCTTTGGTTATCGATCTTAGATTTTTTATGTAAAAGAAGGAAACTTGTAATGAGTTTGTCTTTTCACAGTGTTGAATATGCCCTGTAATAATAAAAATATTCGAAACATTGTGTTGTAACTTAGTTTTAGCATTAATGTACCATGCGCAAAAAGATAACACTGGGTGCCCGACACAGGTTGAATGGCTTGTTGGCGACTGATTAAGACGGGTTCTGGGTGCATCAGGCAGATGGGCACTTAAAACTGGCAAAAAAATAATTAAAATACGGGGGGGGGGCGGATCGGTCAATTAGGATAGACGAGCCCCTAAGACAGGCAACCCCATAAGCAGGTTTGACTATGCCATAAAAAAAGGCCGGATCAGCAAATATCGATTAAAAAAAAAAAAGAAGAAAAAAGAAAGAAAGAAAGAAAGAAAGAAAGAAAGAAAGAAAGAAAGAAAGAAAGAAAGAAAGAAAGAAAGAAAGAAAGAAAGAAAGAAAGAAAGAAAGAAAGAAAGAAAGAAAAACGCTGAGAATTGCAAGGCTTCAAGTGCCACCGGTTTCGGGCCTCTGCTTCATAATTTGTTAACGTTAAGAAGGTAAATTAGAATTATTGTGACATTTCTTTCTTTTCACAAACATAATGTTTCAAACAGATACCTTCACATGGCTGTGTATATAGGTCATTCTTTCAATTTGTGCCTAATGGTCCATCTTCATGAATAAGGATAACTGTCTCCATAGGACCCTCAGGATGGGTTGCGTGCTTTATTTTATTCGTTTTTTTTTTTAAATCATAGTTTTAATATTTTAAATACCTTTTGCAAGGGACAGAATCTATTTTCGTTAGAGGCGGAAATCTAGCACCTCTCTAGCTGACTCTAGCCCCACAAGTCTAACCAGTGACTTTTTTCTTTTAACGTTTCGGAGGAAGGGTTTTAAAACAAACAAAAGAGACAAAATCTCCGACCCTTGGCAAAAAGCTTTGAAATTATATGCGAGCACTTCTCGGCACCCCCTAGATGTGACTTTCTTCAGTAGGTGGCGCTAATTTTAATTTATTTCTGTGCTTTTTTTTTCCTTTTTTTTTATTTTGAATTCTACTCCAAAACCACATTTTTCTTCAACCATAATAGGAATGACCTTGATTCAGTCTCCACTAAAACTGTATATGTACTGGTGCCAATATCATGTCCTGCTTTTTAAGTAAAATATTTTTTTGAAATTATATAATAATCTATTATAAGGATGTATGTTGGCATGGTTAATATGGGATCTTGGTCTATACATTTAATGCATTTTTATCCCAAACCGTGTATCACATCAATTTTAAACTTACCTTGGTACGATCACCATTAACTAGGTCAGTAATTTAAACATCTGAGTCACTCCTATCCGTACATTCTCAGCTCAAATTTAAAGCAGACATTGCTCTGCTAATCTTAGTTTTGTTCAAGCTGCAGGTGGACTTGAATTCGGTACAAATCAAGTTTGGGCTTATTCTGGGTTAGATCTACCTTTCCAGGTGAGGATGTGAGAATGGGCATTTGCTACAACTGCTTGTCCATGGACAAATAGGAATGACTAATTGTCAAATTATGCTTCCGTAATGCAAACATACTATATAGATAAGTGAATAAAACGGCAAAAAAACGAAACATTGTTGAAATGTTATATTTTTGCATGGATAGTGGAGAAAAAAAATGAAAGATAAAAACTTCTCTTGTTTGATTTGATATGTTTAACATTTCAGAAAATTCCATACTATTATATATATATATATATATATATGTGTGTGTGTGTGTGTGTGTGTGTATATATATATATATATATATATATATTATTTATTCGTACATAAGAGGTACAATATATAAAAAATGGCAAAAAGTATACAACATATATGTAAGAATTAAGATGAATAAAAAATAAGTCATTCATACAGTTCACTGGTCAAGATGACCCTATCCACATGGACTCGTTTTGGGTGACAAACGTTACAATATGCATGCGAAGTGAATAATTTCATCCAGTTCTGCTCGTGAGAGATTGGTTTTAAGCTTACCGTCTCTTGCTTCACAAAGTTCGCGGATAAACGCTGCAGATTGCTCATCATCTTGGTTGAAGCCCTCATTATCCCAAGAACTGAAGAGTGATCGCCAGCATGACGACACTAGTGAGTGCTTCTCCATTCCATATTTTGACGATATGAACGTTAAAGATTTAGACGCACATGATTGGCTGTCATTAATCACTAGATTACCGCATGTTTTTACAATTATATTGTTACTGTTTAACACCTTTGAAATGAATTTTATAAACCGTCTTTGTATCTGTGTTTCGACTGGAGGATCACCACAAATCAGAGGAAGCAGACGAATGTGTGTCCTGTGTGGGATTCTCCATATGTATCTAACGGCCTTACGCCAAACTGTATAAAACGTCTGGACCTCCTTACTTGATTGATCCCAGAGTTGACATCCGTACAATGACATGCAGAATGTTTTAAAAAGTTTGTACCTTATATCTGGAAATGCTTTTGAAAAATGTACCATGAGCATGTTCACCTCTGTTTGAAACCGCTCAATGGCATTTTTTATGCCATCGGAACCAGAATTGAGACCAGTAAGGTTACCCAGATGTTCACATTTATCAGCATGTTCAATTGGTATTTCATCAAAGAGTAGTCGCAACAGAGGTGTTTTTTTTTTTTTTGTTTTTGTTTTTGTTTTTTTTTTTTTTTTTTTGTTTTTGTCTTTGTTTTTTTGTTTTTGTTTTTGTTTTTTTGGGGGGGGGTTGTTTTTTTTTTTTTTTTTTTTTTTTTTGTTTTTTTTTTTTTTTTGTTTTTGGCCAAAAGTCATGTTTACTTTTACTAGGATTAAAAGAGACATTATATTCGGAGGAGTAAATGGAGCAAATATCAACATTTTTGACATGGAGGATAATGTGGGAGCTAGGACGACCACATCGTCAGCATAACCTAAGGCTCCCATGAACACATTACCGACATGACATCCAAAGCCTTGTTTTTTCAAGCGAATCAGCAGTTCATCAATATACACTCCAAATAATATTGGAGAGAGTACCCCACCTTGCTTTACTCCATTACTACACGTGAAGGGGTTTGACCTATTACCTCCCCACACAACAGACATTTTTTGATTTTGATACATGTTTAGGAGTAACCTGGTGGTGATGGCACACAAGCCTTTCTTTAGCAAGACAATAAATTCTAGTATCTTATTTGTTTTCAGCTTTTGTTTAAAACTTGTTTTAGATAAAGCAATCAAGATGGTCCAGAAGATAATGTTAGTTCAACGGGACTCAGAAAATAATGCGTTAAAATATTATACTACCCAAACCGAACACCAATGTTTCCCTATCCGTTTTTTAAAATATACAGTTGGCAGAAATGGTTCAGTGCCGTGAATATCACCAGCTTCATTCCATCAATGACCAGAAAACACTTTACGTGGACACAGTCTGTGTGCCTTGCACACAGGATGCACATCGGACAGCTGTCATTCAAGAGCCGTCTAGACTACCTTGTTTAGAAGTTTATTTCATTTTCAGTAGTGAAGACACCTTCATTCACTGGTGCTCTAAAAATGCGTGAAACATATACTCAGAGGAAGCAACAGTTACTCCAGGCAACATAAAGTTAATCGATTCAGATAGCTCAGTGTGCCAACAAATACATGAACTGATTTTAATTGCTGCACCAACAAAGCCAGCGTGTTCGTTTCAAACATTGACAGATAGGGGGCCTACTTGCCACACATTAATATGTATATACAGCTCCCTTGCAAGAGACAGCAAACAAGAAATCGAGGTGTCACTATTGTAACGTAAATTAGTGTAATATGAGAGAATATTTAGCCGCTAACTTTGCTGTGTGGATGAATTCAACCCAGTTTGGCACATGGAGTCTTTTAGTACAACCTATGCTCTATCACGATCACATCTTGTATTAGACAATAAATTATATAAAGCTTCTTTTCGTATGCAACTGTTGCCAACACAGAATTTTGAGTTCTTTATTTCTGCGTGTGTGTGTGTGTGTGTGTGTGTGAGAGAGAGAGAGAAGGAGAGAGAAAGAAAATCCTATCTTCAGTCATGGTCGTTGCAAAGGCCGTGTTAGGGACAGCGGGTGTGGTCTAGGACATGACTCTCAATGAGTAATCACGGAAACGTGAGAAAAAAAGATAAACAGGTTTTACCAAATGCGTGTCTACAAAATTTGACATTGGAGAACCAAAAGTTTTAAAATATCAGTTTTTTTTTTTTTTTTTTTTTTTTTTTTGTATATGTCGCAAAATATTTACGGTTCATGAGCTAGTCTGGTAAGGGGGTTTGGAGAAGCATGTAATGCTTCACCAAACTCATTTGTGCAGAGCCGGTTTGCGCCAGAGGTCACTCTAATTGGTTGGTGTCTCTTGTCTCATAGTGCCTGATTGACAAATTGACTGTCGGGCATTGTAAGTCTTAATTGGCCAATCAAGTCAAAATAAAGGTACGCATGCGCGGTTCCAGAAAGCTGGATACTTATCTTGATGGGTTCCATCGAATCACCAGTTGCTGAGCTCTTTTTCTGTGGGTTTCTCAGTTTGCAATATCCAAGTGGCCAGAAATGTTTGATTGCCGCCAAAGTCTCATGCCGGCGGTGATGCAGATTTCCAGGCAGTATGTCGACTGTAACTTCCATATCAATAAGAGGGTCAGCCGCATAACTGCTTGTTGTTGTTGCTGTCGTTGTTGTTATTGTTGTTGTTGTTGTTGTTGTTGTTGTTGTTGTTTTCTGCGCTCCAGGCTTGCCAAGCTTCAACGACTAGTCTTTAATGAACTTTATGAATACTTGACACAAAATGATCTACTCATTTCCAAAAATTCTGGCTTTAAGGCAGATGACTCCACTGTCAATCAGCTTTTGTACATCCTTCACAATATCTACAACGGTCTAGAACAGTCCAAAGAAGCCAAAATGGTGTTGCTAGATGTGTCCAAGGCATTTGATAAGGTTTGGCAGCCTGGCCTCCTTTTTAAATTTCGACAACTCGGCATCTCTGATAATCTTGTAGCCTGGATTTATAGTTATCTCTCAAACCGAATGCAACGAGTGATTATTCATGGCCAATATTCATCATGACTACATATCGAAGCTGGTGTGCCCCAGGGTTCCATTTTGGGCCCACTTCTCTTTCTGGTCTATATTCATGACTTAGTTGACAATAATACATGTGATGTCAGACTATTTGCTGATGACACCAGTCTACTTGATGTTGTTAATAACCCCATCGAAGCTCCTAATCACCTGGCATTAATCTCTCCATTAAACATGACTGGGGAAGGTTGTTGCGTGTTATCGTTAACTCTTAAAAGTCTCTTCCTGTGATATTTTAACTAAACGCGTTAAACCACACCATCCACCGTTCGTCTCGGAGACTCTGAAATATCTGAGGCAAACTCACACACGCATCTTGGTATTACTATTAGTAGCAATTTATCCTGGCATGCTCACATTACTCGCATTACCACCAAACCTAGCCAGCAAATTGCACTTTTGCGTAGATGTAGATATAAACTTCCCCCCCAAAGCTCTGATCAAACTCTTTTTAACTATGATTCGAACAATTCTTGAATATGGTTGTGCGCTCTTTGATAACTGCGGTCGCGGCCTTTCTGATCTTATTGAATCCATTCACTTCAAACTGGTAAAATATGCACAGGTGCATTAAGACACACATCACGTGCCAATCTCCCACGTGAACTTGGTTGGACAACACTCGCCAGCAGAAGGAAGTACTGTAAGTTACTTCTTTGCAAAATGTATCACAACTTAACGCCTTCCTATCTCTCTCGACTAATTCACCCAACTATTGATGCTCGAAACCTCCTCCACACACATACATCCCATAATTTGCAAAATTAATCGCTTAGACAAATCCTTCCTTCGTGACACTATTTAGCTGTGGAACAATCTTCCTTCTGATAAAAGAGACTCAATTTCCCTCCAAATATTTAAATCAAAGCTGAAAGCAACTCTACTAGCAGTGGACTTTGTTCCTATTCACTATATCCAAGGACACAGATTTGCCAACGTTTGTCAGACCCAGCTTCGTCTTGGATTCTCGAGACTTAACTTTGATCTCTTTAAAGTCAACACCATCCCACTTTCCGCATGTTCCTGTTCCAACCCCACTGAAGACTTACAACATTTTCTTTTCTTTTGTACAACGTATTCAACTTACAGAATTAAACTTCTCAACTCCGTCATCCCCATTATTATTCCTGGCTCCCACCTGAATCTGATTATACATGCAGCGAGTGACAGGCTAGCTCATATCCTTCCCTCTGGTAGCGAGGAATTGTCTATTCCCCTCAACGTACAAATTGATAATGCTTACCACAAATACATCGTAGACACACGACGCTTCACATTTTAGCTCTGTTATTCATAAGCAGTCATGTCAATTGGGTTAGTTGCTGACTTGCACAAATTTATTTCTTAAGTGTCCTATATGAAATTTCCTACCGCTGGTCTGTATTATTGTGAATAGTGTGTGTGTATATACATACATATATATATATATATATATATATATATATATATATATATATATATATATATATATATATATATATATATATATATATGTATGTATGTATATATATGTATATATATATATATATGTATGTATGTATGTATGCATGTGTGTGTGTGTGTGTGTGTGTGTGTGTGTGTGTGTGTGTGTGTGTGTGTGTGTGTGTGTGTGCAATCTACCTGTAGAGAAGTATCTTTCTTTGTTTTGCATCTTGGTGACTTTTACTGTTTTGATTCCTGTATGCGGGGTACAAATCTGTAACATGTGTACAGCTTCTTTGTGAATTGGCTAGCTTTGTTCATGTTTTGTCCGGTGTGTTTTGTCATATACATTTTGTGTGTCACTCCATGTTCTGGAGAACCCCCCGATTAGTGACATCTCGATGTATTACACGGCAAACTAGTTGAAATAAATATGTTTAAACTAAACTGTTCACTCATGGTACCACTACACAAAGTTGAGCATGGGACCATGAGTGGTTAAGAAGCTCAATTGCCATCCCCCTGCGGTCTTGTTCGATTAGGAACTGATTTGTGACAAAAGAATCTCCATTGTGGCTTTGAATTACAGTTTGGTTGGTATTATGGAGTGAGCCTGGTTGATGTAGTTCTATTTTGCATTTGCTCTGTCTGTTCTTTGATATATATATATATATATATATATATATATATATATATATATATATATATATATATATATATATATATATATATATATATGTGTGTGTGTGTGTGTGTGTGTGTGTGTGTGTGGTCGTAGTCGTTCTGATCTAGTGTGAAACCATATCTTTGTGATTTTTTCCTGGGAAAACTCCAAAGATTCCTTTTTAAACATAGATTTAAAAGATACATTATCATGACAACACATCAAAAGTATAGTATTATAAGATTACTTTTCACACAGCAAGAAACATTCACAGAGAGTCAGTACATTTTCCACAATGTCAGTTTACCGCTGCCAGAGAGCCAATTGGACCTAACTTGCATTTTCTCACAATTTTAATTTTCGTCCGAATTCTCAGAGGTTTTCAGCAGGTTGTTCGTAAATGGTAAATGCGATTTTGATTAAATGAAATTCTCTTGAAAATATAAATTCTTGCCTTGGAACGGTATGTGGCGTTTGTAGATATGTTTTTATTTTGTACTTTTTTTCTATGTTGAATGACACAAAACGGGAAAATCGAAACAGCGCCTCTTTTTAAATTAAGAAAAAATCGTTCCTTTTATTTTAAAGAAAAAAAGAAAAAAAAACCCGAACTAGACTTTACATCAAAGTTTTATTGTACCAAATTGCAAGATTGTATGTTAAATATTATGGTTTGTAGGCCCGGAAAACCTCTGAAGAGGACCCCTTTGTAGTACATCGCTTATCACCTCAAATAAAACAAGAAAGATGAATTTGTCCTTGACATAATGAAAATATAGATTAATATCTAAATGTGTGGTTTTGGGGTCCTAGCGGCAATATTTTACCAATAAAAAAGGAATAGTAGGATAAGATACCGCGACGCAATATATGCTGACCTTTACAGACGGCCCCTTAATTGCTGCACTAACAAACCCAGCGTGCTCACTTCGCACAAAAAGCAACATTGACACATAGGGGGCCTACATGCCACACATTAGTACGTATATACAGCTCCCTTGCAAGAGACAACAAACAAGAAATTGTCACTTTTGAACATAAATTAGTATAATACGAGAGAATATTAGCCGCCAACTTTGTTCTGTCGATAAATTCAACGCATTTCGGCACACGGTTTCTTCAAGATCATCCTATGTCCTGTCACAATCACATGTTATATTGGACGTTTTCAATTAAGCTTAGTTTCGTATGCATCTTTTGCCAACACAGAATTTAAAGTATTTAGACTTAAGCGTGTGTGTGTGTGTGTGTGTGTGCAGACCTAACTTTACTTTTCATGTACTAGAACGACATTTTGTCTGGTTCAGACCACCTTTTATCTGGACAGAATGACATTTTATTTAGGGCGACATTTTATGTGGTTATAACGACAGCTTATCTGATCAGGACTATTTTTCTATTGTCATAACGACATTTTATCTGGTTAGAAAGACATTGTATGTGGTCATGACGACATTTTATCTGGTTCGGACTACTTTTTATCTAGTCATTACGACATTTTATCTGATTAGCACGACATTTTGCGTGGTCATAACAACATTATATGTGGTTCAGAAATACTTTTTATCTGGTCACAACCACATTTAATTTGGTTGGCAACATTTTATGTGGTCATAACAACATTTTATCTGGTTCGGAAGACATGTTATGCTGCAATAACGACAGTCTACAGGACAGCCCATGACTTATGCCGACCCACATAGGCCTAATGGTGAATAAATATGAACATGGCAAATGATGAATTAGCTAAATAAGTGTAGTTTTGTGCATAAATGCAGAGTTCTATTATGAATAAAGTATACCTGGCAAACCAAACATAATTACTAAATTTGAACACCACAGGTTCAGATAAGAACAATTTTATTTACCCCTGAACCCGTATGTACCCTTTCTAGCTAGATAGTTTACTTTAGTTAACCAACCTGCCAGTGCAGAATGGAAGTAAAAAAGCAAACTGGGGCATTATATCCCGCCAAATTGATTATAAAATAAACAGTTGCAGCTAGACCAACTGTACAAACCGAGGAAAATCATTTCTGGTACTGCAACAATGACATCCTGCACTAAAAATATAAAACAAACCCCATGATGACAGCTACTCTTCAATTTGAAAGTTCCCAAACCATAAAGAACTATTTCGCTGCCAACCCTGAGTCAAAGGTTCAACACAATGAGTCAAGTTTATGACACATGACACTTCCGGTAAATTTGAATAATTTTTTGTTTGTCTATTTTTACATTGAGTAAATGTGCACTTAGGCATGTCAGAAAAGAATGAAAGTATTTGCATATAAGTCGGAAACATGTTATCAAAACATAATAACAGATTTTAAGTACAATTAGGCAAAATTGTTACTCTCGTCGGCCGCTGCTTGCTACCGATAGCAGTCTGGAGGTTTAAGCTCAAACAAAACATGTAGCCCTGATATGTCTGAAAGGTGAATACTAAAACAGAATGATCCCAAAAGATAAGGTAAAAATATTTTAAATCATTTTAGCCAAACTTTCTAATAATCTCTGGATATTAAGCAGCAAAATTTGTAGATATATTTGAGTACATCTTTAAATCCGCTGGACTCAAGTTTATAGCAAATAAATTTTGTTCTAGATGGAAAGTCCTGACTTTTAGAACAAATGTAACCAAATTAATTTAACCAAAATTCTATCAAAGGATTTCCGGATGTTCATGACACTTAATTTGAATAGCACGACATATTTTGTGGTTGTTTTCATATGGTTTGGATCACTTTTTGTCTTGTCATAACGACATTATATCTGGTTATGACTATATTTTATGTGATCATAATAACATTTAATCTGCTTCTGACCACTTTATATCTGGTCATCAGGACATTTTATCATATGGTCCCTGAATGTTAAAAAACGTTAAAAAATAAAAATAAATATAAAAAGCAAAGCAAAGAAAAAATCATTTTTGGCGATGGTATATATATTATAAGTCTGTATTTTTGTTTATGAGTGGCAGATTAGGACAATACATACAGAATATGAATAAGCTTATAACATTTTTATGCTTGTTATGTTCACAATAGCTTGGTGCATGATACATTGGCATTCGATCTATGTCTGGTGGGTATATTAATATTGACATTTTTCATCATCTCTGTTATATTTTCAGAATAACTGGATAAAAAAACATTAACAATAAATCCCATCAGAATAGGGGTGATGCTACAAAATAGCCAATTTATAGTGTGTCATGAAACAGAAAATAACAATGAAAGATATGCTTTCTATACTGCTACATAAATAATCTAAATAATATTGTATGAATATCTCACATATATTATCACCACAGTGTTTTTTTTTTATTCTTAACCCTTATATTAAGTTTATGGCAGGAATGTTAGGTTTCTGCAGTCAAGATACAGTATGTTTAAAACGTTAAAGGTTCATAAGGTTAAACTGAACAGGGTTATGCATAGACAATCGGGCAGCAGTTTGCACAATGTCTGTATCACGATTAACTACATTTGTAAACAAATTTATGAATCTTTTTTTCAATCTGTAACTCCAGTGGCAAACTATCTGATATACAAGCTAAAATGTTTCTTTGTGTCATGTTAGGCAGTCGTTATATTGCTTCTAACGCTTTTCTCCAGGCCTCACCTATGTCCATTAGTTTCTTACTATCTAGAGAGCACAAAGGAGAACCATAATAATTATTACAGTATTGCTTAAAAGTTTACATTTCAGGAATGACGAAATATGACCAAAGTCAGATATAAAGATATTAAATTGAGACCAAAAGGCCCTCCGAGCTGCACTTATAATGCTATTTTTGTCAGAACTGGAAATAACATGACCTAAATGAATTGCTTCTTTCACAAGTTTTCCAGAATCACCATTCACAAATACAGTAAAGTTGAACTTATGTGAAGTAGGGCTTTTGAAAAAAGCAGCTTACTTTTTGAACTATTAAACTTCACATTAAACTCATGAGCAAAATCATCACATGTTTGAATCATCTTTCTTATTGCATGCACAGAGGGGCCCCGTAGTGTCAGGTCATCTACATAGGATATAGTCCCTGCATACGAATTACCTGTGTGACACCCAAGGCCACTCTCTTCCAGTCTCAGAAGCAAGGCATCCATATATATACAGCGAACAGAATAGGGGATAAAACAACACCCTGTTTAACACCATTACTTACACAGAATTTATCAGATATAGCAGTACCCCATTTTACCTGTAAAGTTTGATTTGTATACAAATTAATCAGAAGTCTAAGCATCAATGGAGACATATGGCGATTTATAAGTTCCCGAAAAAGCTTACAGTAATGAACTCGATCAAAAGCTTTTGTAGCGTCGAAAAGTGATGCAAAAGTATTAGAACCTTTGCTATTATAATAAGATATTGTTTCAAGCATAGTGAAAGTACACTGCGTGGTTGATACTCCGGCTTTAAATCCAAACTGAAGCTGATTACTCATAAGTACACTTTGTTCCTTCTGTAAAATGATTAAGTCTAAACCTTTACTAGCAATGCTGCTTAAAGCAATTGCACGATAATTATCACCATTATTGGCAGACTTCCTTTTGTTCTTAGGAATAGGTACCATTGTGCCACTGATCATAGAGCTAGGGCAGAATCCATGTACCAGCAGAGCATTAAAATAAGACTGTAGCATCACGAGCACATGCTACCAAAATGTACTCAGTTTAAAGGTTTCACAAACTACCCTTGTGATTAACCCCACAGATGTCGGAAACCAATTGACATGTATGCACGTGTGGTGGTCAGTGTACAGAAACTGTATAGGGCTGTTCTTCCTTGGGGCCCAGCTACAGAGTAAAAATATGACAATATGAAAACAAGTACAAATAATACATACTACACGAATTAAGTGCACCAATACAGTATTACACAGTGCATAAAATAAATAGGCTAAAGAACAGGAGACATTTCAAATATAAACGATTAACATGGACTGAGTAAAAATTACACGAGGACAATCAAAAGCTAATCTGTTTAGAGGAGACTTTGTATAATATTTCTTTTTGTACCTGCACTTGAATTGATGAAGGGAATGAACTGATTATAGAGAATAAGATAAAAAGTTCCATGTTCTGGGGCCATTATAGGAAAGAGATTGTCGGATTTTTTTCTTTATTAGGATAGGTGCTTCTAGGAGATCAGAGCGACTGCTTCTGGTTGCCTTGGTGTGAATTTTGGTTGGCATATTTTTTTTATAGAGACGCACAGGTGCTTGACCATGCAGACATTTGAACATGAGAATAGAGGCATGAAATTTAACACGGTCTTCAAAAGACTGCTAGCCGAACTGTTCAATGAAAGAACTTGGGGATATATTTTAATCAAATACACCGCTGACAATCCTTGCACATCTATGTTGAAGTCTATGAACGATAATTTTATATTTTTGGCAACAGTTACTCCATATTGTTTCGCAATAGTCAAAACATGGGAGAACAATTATGTTATAAATATGATTCAGCATGTGAGTTGGTGAAGTATACATCGGTCTGCTCAATTAACCGATTTTAGGAGCAGTCTTTTGAACTATGTACAGGTAAGTTCAGAGTCAACCACGACACCCAGAAGTTTTATAGAATCGACATTTTTTTTTCTAAAGGTACGTTGTTTAGTATATTAGACGTTGTATCATCGTTAACACGCCTTGCGGAACCCATGCACATGGCGCCAGATTAAGGTATATTAAGCCTCAGTCTATTATCCTTAAACTAGTCAGCTGCATTGACCAAATCTAACTGTAGTTGCAGTTTGACCTCTGCCACTGTGGGACCATCGCTGTGAATGGTTGTATCGTCTGCACAGAGACGACATTTACAATGGTTGAGTGAAGAGGGCAAATCGTTGGTGTATGGTAAAAATAAAGTTGGACCAAGGGACGACCCTTGAGAGACCCCTACTGTAATATTCTGTATGTCCGACTGTACACTGCTACAAATGGTAACCTGAGAGCGGTCGTTCAGACAAGACTCAAACCAAGATCGTTCATGATCAGATATATTATACATGGTATTGTAATCTGTGTAAGAAAACTTGATGATCGATCGTATCAAACCATTTTTGTAGATCCAAAATTGCAACAGCAGTTAAATTGTCTTCATTAAAGTTTTGTAGCCAGTTATCAACTATTGTATGCAAGGCTGTTTGAGTAGAGTGGGACTTCAAAAAATTGTTTGGTCAAGATATAAAATTTGATTTTCAGTTAAGAAAGTTATGAACAACGATTGAGCAAATGTATCTAAAATTGTACTGACATGGGATAGTACTGAGAAAGGTCGATAGTTTGAGCAGTCGTAAGATGACTCTTTTTGCTTAAAATTGGTGATACACGTGCTATTTTCCAGTCACGCGGAACAACACCTGTCGACAATGATAAATTGAAATATGGACTTATGCCGGGCTAACAACTTCAACTGCTAAAGATAATAATTTACGGTCGAAAAACAAAATATTATTGGAACTTTCTTGAGGTAAATAGCGGAGTTGTGAAAGTACAAATTCACAAGTTATGAGATGAAAAGTACAGCGTGTTGGGCATCTTGTAAACTAACAGTTTAAGACAGGTGATCGTTAGCATTGAATTGAGCTGCCAGTTCAGCTCCGATGTTCACAAAGTATTCATTGAATTTTGCTACTGAGAGATCAGCCGGGGTGACGTTATTACTTTTTTTGGAAAGAAAAGGATGTCTAAGGAATTTCCCCATTTATTTTAGATTTGTTGTTTTCACAAGTGATTCAAGATAATTTCACGAGTGACTTTGTTACGAATCATTCTGTATTTTTCCCATAGATCAGGATTAGCCTTACCATGTATATAGTATCTTAGATAAATACGCTTCAGTGGCTCAGTGGTGATCCAGGGATTATTTCTATTATGTGCCCTGATTTTCCATAACGGAGCATACCCTGTTACATATAGTATCAAACATTTTCTTAAATTGAGTCCACGCAATTTCAACATCATTAGATTGCACGATGCCCTCAATATTAAGACTAGTGGCTATGTCAGATAAGAACATTACGAATTCAAATTTTGTATATAATCTCACTAAAATTTCCGTCATACTCTCTTAGGTGCCTGAGTCGAGATTACAGTAAAGGTAAGATAATGATCACTTAAGCTATACTTAAAAAAGCCCGAAATTGAATGTCTTGGTTGCCAGATAAAATAAGGTCTATTGTAGATGACGAGGTCAAGGTCACTCAAGTAGGTTCGTTGATTAATTAATTCAGTTGAAACATATCCTCTAATAATCTTATAGAGTGACTGTCATTTTTATCATCGAGGGCATAATTGATGTTAAAATCCCCCAATATTACGATATGTTTGTCTTCATTTTTTTTCTTTCCTTTTAGAGCATTACAGTATGTATCATCAGCAGAGACAGGGCTATATAGGCCAAATATGAGGGTTGGATTTTTCAACTTAAATTCTACCCAAATGCATTTCATGTCAGGATAAATCATATCAACTCTGTGTGTTAAAGCAATACCATTTTGGATATTGCCTGGTATATTAGGGAGCGAAGCTCCCTCTACGGCAATGGGACCCACCACGATCGACATGTTGTTCAGCTCGATTTTTTTGTCCATGACCGGAAGCCAATGGGTAAACTGGCTTTCTTCAGCAGAATCAGATAATAATCGGTCCCCATTGGTTAGCAGCCAAAGTCACTCAAACAGGGCCGCCGTCCATGGTTCATGGCGATTGGTTGAATTAAATAGGAATAAACTGTTTAAATTTAAACTCTCTATGCATTGCGTAACAAAAATCAGGGGTGCACAAATTACTTAATTAAATTGAATGCATTGATTTATTTTCTATGCACCATAAATTACAAACTTGGCACTGTGTGGTTATCGCATGTCCGTGCTTCCATGCCGCACACAATAAAGCGTGACGTCACGTAGCGAGTCTCCGCCTATGAAGATTGCGTCACTATTTACAAATGATTGGCAGCGCAGCAGACGACAATTTGCTTCAGACTCTCACACTGCGGCGCCACCGTTCAGACCGGGTTGCACGATTGCGGACAAAAAAGGCAGAGGCAGAGCCCTAAATTTAAGGTAAACGTTCTTTTATTGAGCACCCAAATTGAAGTCGATTATTAAAACAAGTCAGGAATGATGTATGTAAAAAGAAAAAGTGAAAAACCTACACAAAAGTTAGGGAGAATGCAATGTAAACAAACTTATTCATCAGACTGCTCATTGAGTCCCATTAAAAATAAAATAAAACATCAAATTCAATTCAAACTTGCGCTTCGCTCCCCTTTCTGGGTTACACCCATTCATATTACCGATATTGACAGGCAGTTCTACAATTTATGTTAATGTTGCTATAATTTACTTCAAATTTGCTGTAAAAAAATGGTACTTTTAACATGCAAAACATGCCTTATGCTCACAAAGCTCCACCCACGCGATGCTCTCTCCAGTCAGCTGGAGGTAAGAAAATTCTGTGCTTTGCCGATCTTGTAAAAGGAGTCAATTCTGACAGGGTGCCTCACATGGTGATCAGCAAAATATCGGGGCTAGCCCAAATAAAGTGTTTGTACGGCAGAGAGGCAGCCTTTACATTGTATGAAATATTAATTTCTACCCCTGTGATTCTAAATTGCCATACGACCATAATCCTTTTAACCTCCAATGCAACAGTGTTTAATTTTTATATTAGAGGTACCATATTATACACGTCGTTTTAGTACTGGAGTACGCATTTGACCTTGTTTCGTTTCCTGCACAAGAGTGTAAGCTTTATATGGCACTATGACCGGGTCGAAAGACATGAACTTACGTTCGCAGTGCGTCATGGTTTACAATCTAGCATAAGCAATTGTCAAGGATACATTTTTTTAGTTAAAATCACTCATTCAAAAGACTGTGAACGACTCACTGATTCATTTCAGTCTGCCTTAAGTTATTGTTGGTGTACACGTATTTTCAAGACGAAGTAAGTGTGAAATTTAGTATATCTGGCATGACGATTTCCAACAAGAATTAGGCGTTTTACTTTTGTTGCCGATGAGTCCTTGCTACAATTTACTATTTTGTAAATAATTAGAATCCGTAGCTACATAGTATGGCTAGCTGATAACAGAAGACATAGATTAACATTTTTAAACATATTTTTAACCGGTAAAATCACTGAGCATGCATTATTGCTCTTCTTGCAGATTGGGTATGTTCAACTTTTTTTAAAGCATTTCGGTGTGCATATATGAGCATTGTAATTTTTAACTGGCACCTGTAGTGATCATACCTTATTGGTCGCATGACAGCAATGCCACACATACTGTAATTGAAGGAGTTGTCATCGGGTGCCAAATATTCAATTAAAGATTATTGACAATTCTAGCAACAGTAGAAGTCCTTAAGCTTACAAAACAAGCAACATATCAGATATTTGACCCCTGAAACTAACGCAAAACAACAGACTGAGATACAAAACGGATGGGGAGAAGAAATTGAAGACAAAGTTTTGTAGTTCATATTTCAGTTGACTCTAAAAAGTGATACTGATTATTGTTTAGGCGGTTTTATTAGCAGGCATGTCCCTTGATTATTATGGAACATGTATTTTATTTTGTTTATAACATCTCATTTTATTTTTCTTCATTAATTACATAAATTCAATGCAGCTGTTAGCATAATTTGTGATTTTTTTGTCAAGTACCGTAATAAACATGTTAATTCCTATCTGAAAAAGTTGTGTTTCATTACCAGATGCACAAGATATTTATAGGTTGGTTGATTATGCATCATCCCATTCCATTAAAAATTAGAGCCAAAGTAGTCTGAGCAAGTTAAATTGAGTTGCCATAGCCACGGTTCTGTAAGGAAACAAACAAAATAATTGCTCTCAAACGCGAAGGTGGATTTCATTTTTTTCTTTATCTTTTTCTAGATCTATGAAGCACAACTAAAAATAGCACAGCATGGCACTGCTATCACATATGCATGTTTGTTGTATTGTTAGTGCATGCAAACAAATGATACGCTTAGAATAAAGAGTCAATAACAGCAGTTTGGCTCGTAATATAACAAAGTGTTGAGGCACATCTAAATGTGTTTTGCAGTAGAGCACAGCTATCACATCCAGAAGTCGGTTATATTATCATGAAAATGAATATAATTAACACAGTTGAGCACAGCTACCGTATATGGAGGTCTGTTGGATTGGTACTAGTAGACAACGGGCGGTACTTCTCGAGGAAAAGTGAATGACAGCAGTTTGGCAAGTGATCTGTAAGTAATAAGCGGCAATCACCTCTACCAGATCTTAAAAAAGTCTTGCGGGTTACAATGCAAGGTCCCCGTGTCCGTGGTGTCGTAAAGTAACGAGCTGGGCTAATGGGGAAAGCCTACGCTAGCGTGTTGAAACACTGCAAAAGGAAGTCCAGGCACAATGTAGAATAGAAATCCTTGCAGGCCCATCCTAAATCCAGTTGATTTGGCATCACTAGCCGTATGACAACTGTCCCCAATTAACAACTGGAACTTATTCTTTAATCCAGCCTCGCTTATATTCTGTGTTTACTTCCACAAATGTTTAAACCTGACCGAAATTGACTCTCTCGGTGCTTCTCGTGTCCATCAAAACCTTTTGGCGGCTGTAATTTTGACCAGAAATGCACTGGTATCCTAGCTATTCTCTGATTGGCTACGGAAACTTTCAGCAAATCAGAAGGCAGCTGTGGGCTGGTCAAAAGTATGGCCGCCAAAAATATTTGACGGGTGCTGGAAGCAACTGGTGCAATCAATTTTGGCCAGATTAATGGATTTGAGGACATGCAAATGGGTTAAAAATGAGGGCGAATCAAAGAATATGGCCTGATGGGCAATTGTGAACGGTTGTCGTATGGTTAATATTACCGAACGAGCCTAATTCAAGATAGGATATTCATTTGAATTTGGCGCTGGAAAGTCGGACTTTTTTGAACGATATTGTTTGTGTGGGACAATTTCAACAATTAAGGGCATGGTGCCACACAATAACGTGGATTTCAACTCATGATCAGTTGGATATATCTGTCAAAAATAGTTTTGGAATAAACTACTGAATTGTGGCTTGTTGGTATATAATGAAACGGATAAATCATATCTGAAACCTGGAAGCAGGGTGGTGTGCCACATGTATAAGCCTCCTTCAAGCCTTTCTGTGCAGAAACTGTCTGACAACCTAATTGTTTCAGGTTAGCCCCCTCCCCATCCTCATCTTAGTAGCACTAATAATTAACTGTACAGACGAATAAACAAAACGCCATTGCATATAAGGCTTCCGGAGGCTAATGCACGTACAGATAATCTAGGTCCATCCTCCCACCCTCCCCCGGCTCCTCTTATTCTCGAAAATGACTTACTTACTGTGGTATAAAGAGGCGCTTCTTTCACGCCAGAGGATCAATTCTCACTGGACAGAGAGAAAATAACAATAAAAAGGTAAAAAGAAAAAATACAAACAAAAACAAAACAAAAAATACGCATATGCGATCATGCAAGGCAGTGGAGTCGCATCTAACAAAAAATTGTAGGCATCGTACAGACAATATATATATATATATATATATATATATATATATATATATGCACATTGGTCATAAATACGGCGTATCGGGAAAGTGGTTGTTATTTGTGTACACAGCTCTGTTAGGTTCAATGTATGATATACATACAGTCTGCACTGTGCCAAATATTGCCTGCAATATGAAACCGAGTGATAATGCTGACCCATACCATAAGTACAGCTATGCACGGGCACCATGAATAACACATTGTTGGCGGGAGAGAGTTTTGTTTGTATTCCGTTTATATCCCTTGGTGTTCAGTGCACAGGATAACAATGCAGAAAGTGCCACATGTTCATCACAATGGTAGAGAAAGCTGTGTTCACCAAAATATACGCTGTAGCAAGGAAAATTCAACCTTTCGCTGCTGTCAAGTTCGCTATACCATTATCGAGTTTTTAGGGCAGTGGCTGATATGGTTTGTGGCTAAATAAAGAAGCATACATGTTGCACAAGAAAAAACGGGTGGACATGCATCAATAATGTGCAGCATAAGCAAAATCAGATAAAACTAGAAATATTCTCAAGCACTTCAAACAGATAATGGAACCAGGTATCTTTGTGCTGCCCAAAGTTTTACGTTTCAATCAATGTAGAGACGCCAACCTGAGAATAAAGGACATTGCAGCCAGATGACAAGGATCGTTTTGTAAAGACAGCCATACAGGTGTTTGAGCTACAATTATTTTTTCCTGTTGATGGGTGACTGTATACATCTAAATATATATAGCGTGTTCTTTCTTTCTTTCTTTCTTTCTTTCTTTCTTTCTTTCTTTCTTTCTTTCTTTCTTTCTTTCTTTCTTTCTTTCTTTCTTTCTTTCTTTCTTTCTTTCTTTCTTTCTTTCTTTCTTTCTTTCTTTCTTTCTTTCTTTCTTTCTTTATGTCTGTGTGCCAACACAGACATACTGTTTTTCTAGGAATTCTTTGTTAAAGTGTGTGTCAGCACATACTTTTCTGTTTTTCTAGGAATTCTTTCTTTCTTTCTTTCTTTCTTTCTTTCTTTCTTTCTTTCTTTCTTTCTTTCTTTCTTTCTTTACAGACAAATTTGTCCGACATTTCATTTGAAAATTATAACATGATGAAACTCCAAACTTGGCACAATTATACTTCTATAGATAAAGTCTGGCCTTTTTATAATGAGAGAGCATGCTTTTCAAAATTATGCAAATGAGGGCTAATTAAAGTTTTAAATCTTCAATATGTTATATGGTATACAGTCCATTCCACCTAACTTGAGCTCTGGGGGCCGTCTCATTAGTTGTGACTACAGTGCCGGTGAGCCAAACAGCCTATCACTGACCTCTTTGCCCTGCCACTCAACCCGGCGGCTATAATTAGTGGTGTTTGTAAACAGGTTCACATGGGTGCTGCTGTAGACATTTATATGGGTTTTATTTTCACTTTTGTAGCGTCAAATAATTGGATTTTTTACAAAATTATCTGGCTAAAGGGACACCATTTTACTGTGGAGCTGGCCCTGCTATGTGTCTGCCACCCCACCAAACACACATGACCAGTGACAGTGAATGATTGGTATCAAATGGCCAGCTTATTCCAAAGTCCTGGCAAGTGTAACCACATCAAAATAAACCCTACCCTTTCCTCTTAGGTTTATGTGTATTTTATTACCCGCCATAAGTTTTCACTCATAATCTAGAGCCTTTATCAACATTGTAAGACCTTTGGGATATTTTTACAGGGGTGTCACATCGCAATTAAATTGCAAACAAGCCATAATCCTGGTATATATTTTACAAGATGTGACATCAAAATGACCCTTTGAAAATGTGGCATCCCTTGACTCATTCAGGACAGAAGTCTTCATTCACTGTCAGTCAAATTTGTATCAAAGGGATATACTGAGTATTCTTATCTTTTAAATGAGGGGTTCTGATTTAAAATTTCTGACAATCATAATAGAATATAATATCTGCTCATAATTTGTGATATTCTGACCTTTTTTTATTTGTTTCACACACTGTATTAGCAATGCAAATTTGAAAGAATTAGCAAAGAGCATATCCTTTGGGTTCATCACTGAATGAGTTAATTTTGTCATATAAACATTGGCTGCATTGAACGAATAGCTATGTCTGTTTGGTAATTTAATTATAAGTTAATGTTTTCTTTCTGGACACCAGTCACTTCAGTGGCTCTTAGAAAAACATTTTGGGCTACATTATTTATATACAATTACACAGTCCAGGAAATGCTCAAGATCCCTGCTCATGCATTCTATCATGTCTGTGTGCCAACACAGACATACTGTTCTTTCTTTCTTTCTTTCTTTCTTTCTTTCTTTCTTTCTTTCTTTCTTTCTTTCTTTCTTTCTTTCTTTTTTTCTTTCTTTCTTTCTTTCTTTTTTCTATACCAGCAAATTTGTCCGACACTTTTCTCGGACACTATTATACATGGAAAGTCCAAACTTGGCATGATTGTACCTCCAAACAAGGAGTTTGACTGTTTTATACAGAGAAATGAAGATGTTTAAAATTATGCAAATTAGGGGCATTTGAAATTTTCAATCTTGAATATCTTCAACAGTATAATAGAGATGTCATTCCAACTTCTACTGGGCGGTTGTTGACCATTGGCACCTAATCACCTAATGAATTAAAATTAAAAGTTGTAGCAATTTAAATTGCTAAATAGCACCATTAGAAATTTTAAATCTTGAATAACTTCAAAGCTATAATAGATAGAGATGTCATTCCAACTTCTACTCCTGTTTTATGGAATAGTTGTACTTTGCCATACCAATATGCTTTGAAGACACACACACTGATTTGCTATGCAGCAAATCATCTTTCCTAGTTTCTTTCTTTCTTTCTTTCTTTCTTTCTTTCTTTCTTTCTTTCTTTCTTTCTTTCTTCTTTCTTTCTTTCTTTACCGGCAAATTTGTCCGACATTTCATTTTAAAAGTATTATACGTACAAATTCCAAACTTGGCACAATTATACTTCTACAGATGAAGTCAGGTCTTTTTATAATGAGAGGTCATGCTTTTCAAAATTATGCAAATGAGGGCTAATTAAAGTTTTAAATCTTCAATATCTTATGTACTATAGTAGATGTAGTTCTGAGTGTATTGGAGTTCGATCATATCAAGGCAAAGGTCATCTGAAATGTCAAGGTCATACCAAGGTCAAAGGTCATGTCACGGTCAAAGGTCAGTTTTAGGTCAAAATGCCATTATAAAGCCAAAATGTCATTTTAGAGGTCAAGGACCGCTTCAGGTGGAGGTCATTTCAAGGTCAAAGGTCACTTTCGATGGTAGTTTGCTTCTTACCATAACTTGGTCAATTTTTATCCAATTTTGATCATGTAGGGCTCAAATTGTAGCTATTGTAACACTGCACATTTTTGAAGCCTTGCCTTTTCATAATGAGAGGTCATACTTTTCAAAATTATGCAAATAGGGCTAATTAAAGTTTTAGATCTTCAATATCTTATATACTAAAGTAGATATAGTTCCAAGTGTATAGGAGCTAGGTCATAGCAAAGTAAAGGTCATCTCAAATGTCAAGGTCAGGTCAAGGTCAAAGGTCATGTCAATGTCAAAGGCCAATTTTAGGTCAAAACATCATTTTAAAGGTCAAGGTTCACTTCAGGTAGAGTTCCCCTAAAGGTCAAAGGTCAATGTCATCTGGACCTTTGGAAGTTTCATTCAGCCATAACTCGGCCAATTTCCATCCAATTCTAATGATGTTGGACTGAAATTCTGGGTATTGTAACACTGTACATTTTTGCAATTTACATGTAACCTGTAAAGGTTAAAGGTCAAAGATGGTCATCTGGGCTTGGAAATTCTCATCCAGCCATAAGCTTAATGAAATGTGAAGTACCAAAGCACAAAAGTTGTACCATTTGATATTTACAACTTTGGAAGGCACACAGACAGATTTGCTTTGAAGCAAATCTTCCTTTCTAGTTCTTTCTTTCTTTCTTTCTTGTTGACTTTCAAATACAGATATATGTTTTGCTTCTTGAGGCTGCTTCTCAGAAGGTACAACTATCATGGCTATATATATATATATATATATATATATATATATATATATATATATATATATGAGTGTGTGTATGTGTGTGTGTGTGTGTGTATATATATATATATATATATATATATATATATATATATATATATATATATATATATATATATACGTGTGTGTGTATACGTGTGTGTGTAATTGGGGCTGGCATTTATATGTATGCAGCCTCTATCTTTTCTCTTGTGGTACTTTGGCCAACAATAGGCCTATTTAGGATGCATAGATAAGTCATTCTGAATCACTGTCCTTGCCTCTGCAGTTCTTCTTTGTAGCGAAATTTATTCGTTGCATCCTTGCAGGAAATAGTCTCTTCTGGAAAAGGCTTATGAAAATTGGCAAGTCACAAGATAAACTCCTTAGCTATAACTGCATCCCACATGGCCCTGCGTCGTTTTCTTCCTTTGTGATTTGCGGGAATATGTCAGTGATCTACTTTTTTTAGCTGCTGAGAGATCTGTAAAATGTCAAACAGTCTTGTGCATGGTGAACTACTTACAATGCAGCTGAAAAGGCTAGGGCTGTTTTAGACTATCAGTGCAGAAAGTCAGTGACACATACCCTGCGATGAGATACGATTTTAAAATATTAAGTCTGAAGTCAAGCGTGCTATCGCCAGATACAGAACATATGTAATGGGGTGCACAACGGAATATTTCACATTTCAAGTGTACAACCAGGGCATTTAGACATCACGTATAAAAACTCTATGGTAAGAGTGGTTATCTATGCTGGAGCCTGAACAACAAAGGGGAAAATATGCACGGGCTATTATTCAATAACCTCTATCATTTGATTATCACGTATGTTTGACATGTCTGTTGACTTTCATAGCGAGATAAGCAAAACAGGTTTGGTATTTGATGGAAAGGATCCATAGAGAGTGGTGGCAGAGACCACATTTATTGAACTGTTTGGCCAATATTGTGTATATATATATATATATATATATATGATTTACGTTGGAGATCAGACACGTCAGTACAACTTGGAAATCAGATGGACTTGCCTTTCAGTTTCCATTTATTCTTTGCACATGAGACTCGATTTGCATGCATTATTGTTGTTTTGTCAGCCATATTAATTAATATGGGCATGTGATTAGACCTTTAAAAATTGTAAATCAAATTTCAATATGTCATGTTAAACGCATAAGCAAGCGCACGAAAACCTTCCTTTTTATGTAACAATTTTCCTTTGCAATGATTTTCAATTGTTTGCCCTATCTGAACACGGTGTTTTAAAATGTCTGTTATGGAAATTATATACAGGTGTGAAAATAAAGTTTATCGTGTTAGATGCAGAGCCATCATTCAGAATTTTTTAGAAAAATTATATGCTTGCAGCATCCCAGTCAAAGTCAGGATCCTGTACAGGGACAACTCAACACACAGTAAATAAACTGCTTTAATGCAGTCACTGTACACCAGTGACCACCTAATACTGTGTATGGCCACGCTACAGCAGTGACAAATCCAAATATAATACAATATAATAGCTATAGAACCGCAGTGACAAACTGCATACTATTACACTGCTTTCATCGTGCCACTGCACACCAGTGACAATTCAATAATCTCGAAGGCCACTGTTCACTGGTGACAGCCACAAAGATAACATACATGTCCAATGTACCGCAGCAACAAACTGCTTACTACAATATATAATTTATAACGTGTCTGGAATGGTATCTTGAGCAAAAAGAGGCCAAACTCATAAACCAAAGACTGTAAGCACATGCAAAACCGGTCAACAACTTTGGGACAGATTTTTTTGACAGAAATACTGAGTACACATGGCGTAAGGTCCCCAAAGTATATAAGCTATTTTAACGACATGTCATACAAGATGTGACAGGTGAACTTGGCACAGATCAAAGCTACAACTGCAAACTAGGAGACCCAGCAAAGGTAATCAAGCCTGTTAATATATTGGACTGGATATGAGCGTAAACTATATATTTCAAAACCACGTCCAGTTCATTATCCGCCAGACACTAAATAAGCATAAACAGCCAGTTAGTAATCAGTGGTGGTAATCACACACAATATATATCGCCACAGGAGTGGCCCCATGTAACTCATAAATAAAGCTTCAATCTGATCATTGTAACAAGGTAACATTGAAAAAAAAAACATAAGGTTAATTTGTCCATGTTAGGGTCTTGAGGTCACTGTCATCATGTGCCAGTGTTGTTGGGGATCGCATTTACTGACATACGTATAATAAACCAACTGTCGAAGCACTTGCTATCATTAGAGAGCTGCCACATGGTATCAAACCCAATTAATATAGCAGCTGTCCAAGCACTTGTTATCATTGCAAAACTACCCCATGGTATCATACCCGAGTAATTCCTCTGAACATTTACCAGCCAGAGTTTCAGTGACGGTGGGCAGGTAGTCTTTGAAAGGTAAATGTGGCTCTCCCTATGTAACACTGAAGACATTCAATGTGCTCTCCTCGGAAAAAAACACTTCCTTCAGTGTTTGACATGGGAAGAGCTCTCCAGCCACACCACTTTTCACATAATAAAATCTTAATATGGCAGTAACTTTTTCACCAACGAAGAGAAATTTCTAACTTTACCTAGAAACAAGTTTGAACTGTCTGTACAAGTACATCCAGCTAACATACGATGAAGCTTGTGAGGTAGTAATACCCCCCATGTGATGACTGGGTTTATGAAGTGAGAGGTCCGGAGAATCCATTTTACCTATGACTAATCTGGAGCCAAACATGGATCCCTACCCATTGGGAACGAACGCAATCAGCAGGACACTCAACCATAAACTTTTCAAGTTTCAAAGTTGGCCCATATTGATTCGTGTATTTCTACTTGGTTTAAACATATTTTATTTTTCAATTGGGAAGAAGGGCAAGCCCTATATTAATCCCTCTGGAGAAATCACACAATATCACAGGACAAGACGAAGCAAGACACGTTCAGTGTAGTGTATGCTGCGGTTTAGGATTCTTATATATGTATATATATATATATATATATATATATATATATATATATATATATATATATATATATATATATATAGATAGATAGATAGATAGATAGATAGATAGATAGATAGATAGATAGATAGATAGATAAGCATTACAAAACGAGGACAACGGACACTACACTGAAGAACAATAAATGAAGGAATGGAACATATCAAAACAAGACAGATAGTGGGGCACTCATGAAACGAATCAACCGAGCCGGTTATTTCCATCAAGAACTTGTCATGTGCTAAAACTGTATAATGGCATCAAACTGAAACCTCTTTGTGTCATCAATATAATCGTGAACAGCGAGAAATATTAATTTATTATTTTCAAGGCTACAAGCCGTAGAACCAAAAAGCAGAAATTGAAGTGTGGAGGGAGCAAAGTTTATTGTAGCTAAATGCAATTTTATTTAAATTGTGATAGGGAAGGGGCATTCCGAGTATCTGATGGAAGAAGGTTCCACAGGCGTGTGGCAGAAGGATAAAAGGACTTATCAAACAAATCTGTACGAGCTCTATAGTGGGGTAAATCGAGCCGCCTGCGAGTGTTATAATCAATAGTTGTATCAGGTTGGTGTTAAATTATGAACAATTTTGTACGTCTGAATCAATTTGGATTTCTCACGCTATTTTGGAAAGTGTCTCCCATCCAGTTTCTTAATAGAGTTTTACTGTTGGAGTAGTTTTCATTGCCCCAGTGACTACCCGTGCCGCAACAACCTGAAAGTTTTCCACACGGTTTTCATCATCCTGTGTACAGCCGTCCCATACCACACTGGTATACACGAGAATAAGTCGCACACCTCAAAGTAACTTGCTGGTTACTTTCTTGTTAAGAAATTTGAAAGAGGGACAGGGCACAAGTTGATTGTATGTAAATAGCTCATACCCAAAGTATAACTGGTAATTGTCGATGGTGCTCAATATAACAAAGAGAAATGTCCAATGAAGCCTCACACATACTGTACAGTAGATGCAGAGATAAATTGGCCACAGTAAGTGACAAGTTCTTAAATATATTCAGTGGTCTACAGCAGACGGGTCTGAAAAACAAATACCAAAATTGAGTGCACCAATCATAGGTTCTGAAGGGCGGTTTCAGCAAATAGACCATCCAGGCTTGCATCAGCCTGCCACCCCCTAACCACAAGAAAAACAATACTCCCACTCAACGAATGTTTTGTACTGGATAACAAGTGGAGCGAAATTCCAATACAGTTTGCCCAGAATCCAGAAGAAAGTGTGGGGAGGAAGTACGACGTTGTGTGCTACTTTTTTTCTTGCTTTTTTATTCGTTTGTTTGTTTGCCTGTTTTTTTTCGCTTGGTAATTGTTTTTTAATATATATTTTATCTAAGGAGCACCCAAAAGTGTCACATTGTAATATATATACATCTAGCAAACGCGTTTTAGAGAACATTTTGAACTTCAAAATAAAAAAAAGTGAAGTGTGACCTTTCGGATAAAAAGTAATATTGTGGCTAATGGAGAATATATCAAAGGTTGAGAAGACAAAGGTTTATTAAAACCGCCATTTGCACTTAACGGGGGACAAGTCAGGAGTGAATTTTTTTTTTTTTTTTCACATTGGTATTCAAAATAGATTGTTGGTGTTTTGGCAATTCTTGAATCTCTGCCTTTTGCTTTATTAAACTTTGCTGTTATGTTGGGTTTGAATTTATGAATGTGGTTAATTTTCTCTGAGCTATTCAGTACATACTTCATTGGCTATGTTGTGCTGTTGTAAATGTTCCACATTCATAAATGTAAGCCTATTTTCTTGTTTTAGCTGCAAGCAAACATTTCACAATGTTAGATATACTCCTCGGAAAAATATACCTCCTTCTATAAACCTCTCATAACACAAAATAAACGTGTGTCTCTTGCATCCTCCAGTTTCCTGGTATCGGTCCCAGAACACACAAGACACCATCGTGTCTTGTGTGCAGGACTGCAAGAGATGCGAATGGCCGGGCGATATGCCTTAGTTTGGCCGACACTAGTCTCTCTTTAATGGTAAACTGTAATGCTCTTATGTTGCAGGCCTGGCTCTAATGCTTATGATACCATTCAGTGGAAAGAAACGTGTGTCTCTTTACACACTGGATCAAGTAACGGTCACCCGGTCGCGCCCCCCCCCCCCGCCATCTGACAATCTTGGTCGCCCAGATCAACCCTGCCTCTTGCATCCTCCGGTTTCCTGGTATCGGTCCCACCACCTTTTTACCCATGGCCTGGGGCACCCAATTATCCTGGCACCCACCCACCCACCCATCCCCAGCTGGGAAAAGCCAGCATACAGTATCCAAAGGATTCTGGCCCTGTCAAATTCAGATAGTTATGAGTGACCCACTCGTCGTGGCATTGTGGATTCACACTCATCCCAGTAGTGCCATGCCTCTCTTATTAAGCCCATAGGCACCCCCAATATAAGACACACTTTTCGCACCACTCTGGGTTTTTTTAAGGAAAATTGTGTGTGTGTGTGTGTGTGTGTGTGTGTGTGTGTGTGTGTGTGTGTGTGATTGCTCAGGCATACCCTTAGCTACCCTGTTGATTACATAATATATCATGCGACATCCTTATTTTTGATATGAGGGCATATTAAGAGTGGCCCATGTTATACCAATGGGGGTGGAATCTTTTTTCCCAGTGGTATATACTCCGATGACCAAATGCAGAAGAATCTGCATAGGATAAGGCAAGTTTAAAAAGGACACTTGTCTGAAGAAGTTTTGGATATTGCATATAGTAATAGGTAAAATAAGGATATCCAGCATATATATATATATATATATATATATGTGTGTGTGTGTGTGTGTGTGTGTGTGCGCGTGTGTGTGTGTGTGTGTGTGTGTGTGTGTACTAAGTGTGGTACTTTGAAGCTAAACGAAGATCAAACAAGCACAGCATCCATCAATAATGCTCAAATGTTTAAATACAAATCAAAAGGTTGTACTTCAATGAACGGAAATGTCTTAATATTTAAAAGCCCTAGCCTGAAGTGTGAATTGGAACTTGGAATGGTAAACGTGCACGATAGTTTATGCCCATCTGAACCAACGGCTGGAGGGACTGGACGTTCTCTACAAAAATGTACGCCGCCACGGTACTATTGCATTACACAGCTTTTTTAACATAACTATGTGGTGCGTACATTTGTTGTGCATTTCATCATTACCTTTCAGGGCAGGCCTGCTGAATGTATCAGTCGAAACTACAGATAGAGCACGCAATGTAGATATACTGAGACATTGAGCTTCTATCGTTATGAGCGAGAAAGTAAAAGTGTTCAGCCGAGTTCACGACACGCCTTCTTTATGTTTGTGTGCCAACACAGAATTTCTTCCTTTTTATTCTTTTTTCATTCTAAAATATGTCCAACATTTCATTTCAAAACTACTATAGGCAGAAACTCTATACTTGCCATGATTATACCTCCATACATCAGGACATATATCTTCAAAACTATTTAATGTACAGGTGTCTTTTCTACTTCAATTTACAGGTTAGTGCTGTAGGTGAATCTAGTGAAGCACAAACAATTGTTGCAATATTTAAAGTTATGTTAATTAGGGGCATCTGGAATGTTTAAATGTAGATTATCTTCAAGATCATTCTGATTTCACATCCTGGGTCTATCCATTGTCCAATGTTGTCCAGAAATAAGCTCTCAGACACCACTAAAGCTGCAACCGTTGAACACAGTGTTGCCCTACCAGTGGAATTAATGTTATGGAAATTAGGGGCAACCATAGCAGAATTGTACACATTTGCGACAGATCAAACACACAACAGGCCATGAACTGGCATCAGCAGCCCTTTAGATGTTCATATGGACGTCACTAGGATTTCCTTGTTTGTACTCATGCCAGACATGATACTTGAATGGTTCCATATGGTGACCGCTTTGCCGTCGTTCTCTGCTGTAGTGTCCACAGCGATTCACAAATAGATCCAAGTAGCAGTGAATGGTGTCCTTGTTTGTTAGCTGACACTTGACTTTTTTTTAAATCCGTCCTTCCTGGTATTTCTTTTTATCTGCCGATTTTTTATGCAAAGGGCCTTATTTTGC
>OZ026619.1:46155330-46157830 GCA_964020975.1 Hermodice carunculata
TATGATTTTTGTTAAGTTACTGACAAATGGACAACGTCAGATGAGTTTGATTCATTGTAGTGTTTCTTGTGCTAATCAACAAGATGAGAGTCAGTTGGGTGGCAAAGCTACAGGTTGTTTTCCTGTTCAGCAAACTATTAGCATCGGTTCTCATAATAGTGCTTGGTATGGTACATCTAGCTAAAGGTAAGAGCTTTTCTGAACGTTTTCACCTGCTGGGCCAATTTAACATAAAAACTCTGGATCTAGTAAGAATATCTTAATGTTGGAGTTGCCATCACGGGAAAGGGACGCAAAGGGATACAGTAAAATCCAATAAACAGAAGCTTACAATTCATTTCTCGCAATCTACATTTTAACATTGCAACTTGCAAGTGCTTTGAATGGTCACAGGAAATTTTGACAATATTCTTATGATAAAGTTGTTGTTATGTATATATATATATATATATATATATATATATATATATATATATATATATATATATATATAAATATATTAAAATGGATATTTACTATTAGCGGAAACACGGTTTCAGTGACATATTTATTGCTTTTTTTTAAGCTAGTTGGACATGAGACTGACAGTAGCTGTTGCATTTCAGGACACTATGGTGGCTTACACGATGGATTCCAAGGCAGTAATTACAGCCCCGGGGCTATAACTTTGGCATTATATTCAGGTTTCTTTGCATATGGCGGATGGTTTGTATTTTGAGACTGAACCTCATTCATTCTACACCCCTCTCAAGTGAAATAGGACCATACTTGTGCGCATGACAATTGCTTTTTGCCCATTTTGCCTTTATATACAAGTCACACAATTATATATGTTTCAAATATTTTGAGAAACTACGCCGTCCTTCCATCGAAGGAAAGTCCCTTTTTACCTTAATTGTTGTCGCTTTGGATCTGTTAGGGTTCACATGCGGGAAATTAAATACACGTTCCAAAACTGCTTTAAATCTAAATAAAACAAATCTGTTTAGAAGCAATTGAGCCACACGAGATTTAGTTGGCAAAATACGGAAGTATTTTGCAAAATGTTTGGATAGGGTGGCCCATGACGGATACTTGCAGTGCGTCACAGTAACAGTTATGGAGTGGAACGTTTCTATTATGGAAAAAAGTGTTTCATATTTCGACAGATATTCGACTGTTTGTCAGAACTCGTGCAAAACCCCGTAGACTGAAGAAAGATTTTGAACACAAATTTAGAATGTTTTTGATCATTGGGATTTTTTTTGGAAAGTTACATGCTGTGCTTTAACTTCACCATTTCTTATTTTATCAACTAATTAAACAATCCAATCACGTTCGGCTGTTTTTAAAAGGAAATGAAATTCCTGAAGGTATTTCTCATGCTCTCATGGGATCATTGTGTTCAAACAATCTTAGTTGAAAAGAACATATACTACATACAACTGACAATACCAGCAAAAGATTGTGCCTCTTTGAACGTCAAAGTATAGACTGAAACACACTTTCAACTTCAAATTTACGATTTGACCTATATCAATTATGTATCGATATTTTTCGACAAATATCGTAAAACCTTAACAGCCATAATATAATCAGTTTAACATCTGGGAGCCAGAATATGTAGAGGTGCTTTGCGTCACACACGTCTTCCCGCTGACTTAGAGAAGTAAACACTGGCTGTCAAACCCTAAATATTACAAACATATGTTTACAAAATGATGCACAAAGATGTTCCTCCTTACTACTCTGACCTAGTACCCCCTACTACACACGATTCCTTGAGGAATCCACTAACTATTCGGCAAATTAAAAATGTTAAGAACAAACGATTGTTTTTCGTCCACCATCAATTTTAGAATGATCTTTCAAAAGATGTTCGGCAATCCCCTACATGATCACTGTTTGAGGTGAAATTAAAGATATGTTCGGTTTGATGATGCCAAGATCATCAATTTTTATATGTGCACAGCGTTTTCTTCACATACTTGACATCAAATTCTGCTCTGACGTGTAATCTGCACTGAGATAACGTCAACTATGACCCTGCATACCCAAGTTACAGTCCCCTTAAAGATACAGAACATATCTTATATTCATGCCACTGCACTATTATTTTGAAAACAAAAACAAAAAAAAATGTTACTTCAATTTTGGCTCCCTTGGTTTACATATCCCTCCTCCTCCATTTAGACACTAATTATTTTGTAAGTGTCATGTTAAAGGGGAGTCCCGACCTGGACATCGAATCAAACAAAATACTATTTGCAGGTATGCAGAATTACATAGCAGAAGGCAGACGCGTGAACATTTGTTACTTGTTACAACACGTGTACGTGCACTACCTTTTTATTTGCTAGTTGCCTCCTTTATAGTTATTGTCTGCCATGTTTGGGTTGTACGTGCATATATGTATATATATGTATATATATATATATATATATATATATATATATATATATATATATATATATATATATATATATATATATATCAGGAGGACATCGAAACAATGGTGTCA